>CAJQZN010038111.1:0-51917 GCA_907164685.1 Colias eurytheme | reverse complement strand
CATTTTGACGTGTTTTCAAGCGTTCCGACAAAATAATTGATGTCATGCGGATAAAGAAACTTTGGGAAAGTGCATGTTACCAAATTCTGAACTACCTATATTTTTCAAGATTAAAAGCGATATAGTTGCATCACATTCTTTGTTACTTTGTATTCGAGTCGGACGTTTTCCTCAAAGGCTTAGCTAAATAACGTTCATGACAGACATGACGAATTAAAAAAAAACCCTGAAGTTTCCTAACTTCTATAACGATCATACAGAAAGTTGTGTAGAATCCGTGCATCAATCTGAAGTTACCTACTTATCATAGTAACAAAACATGGATCAGTTTTATCAAGTCGTCTCTTTCACTTTTCATTTCATCAGAAATAAGAAGTCAATAAGATAATTTTATGAGCTGTTTAAAGAAGCCATAAGTTTGTTTTTTAAACAGTTGAATAAACAAATTATCAACTACTTTCCACTGATTGATTTGCGGAGAATAAACACAAACATATTTTTGTTACCAAAATATTATTTTAATTACCCATGTATAAATACGCGGCGTTGTTCCAAGAAAAACAAGTAATTAGGGAGCTTATTGGTTAATAATATATTTATGAGTTTAAAAATAATTTCGTGTTTACGTAATGTCCGTTGCAAGGCAACAAATTTTACATATATCTGAACTGAATCACTGCTTTAAAGTTTTGTAAATTTTACAAGTTTTTTTTAATTGTAGCTTGTGTCCATTTTGAAAACACAAGGGAACGCATAGACAAAACTTAGCAGAAGAAGATTTGAAAAGGTAACATGCTGTTAGAAACAGAAATCTATCATCTATGCTCGTATATTCGCATTTTTCCTAAAAGATGATTAGCAAAAGACGAGTATTTGGATCCTCCCCAAGTAATTTAAGTATTTTCTATACTTTCCCATTAAAAAGTTCCACAAAATCATTAAAATTTTCCACAAACACGACAAAGCTTTGATCTCATCAGCCACGAGCATTTTACCAAAACACAATTTGAGGTAATGCGATTTAAAATTAATTAATATCGCATTAATTACTTTAAACACAACATGTACGCGGTAATGACAAGCTCGTTTACATAATAATTATTATTATCGATTTTCTATAGACATGCTAATGCTGTCAGGCGGTACACGAAAGCCGAGACATGTCTTGTTAAATATTTGTATAATAGCATATAGTTTGTAGTTTTTCTTATTCTTTTTCTTTTGAGTTATATACGTTTTTGGATATAGAACTTAGCAATCCATCATACCAACAAAGTTTTTTTATGGTGTAAAAGCATTACGTCGTTTATGCGTTTGTTATCCTTTTTTATAACAAACTAGCTGTGCTCCGCGGTTTTACCCGCAGTGCTCCGCTCCTGTTGGTCTTAGCGAGATGATATAGCCTATAGCCTTCCTCGATAAATGGGCTATTTAACACCGAAATAATTTTTCAAACCGGACCAGTAGTTCCCGAGATTAGCGCGTTCAAACAAACAAACTCTTCAGCTTTATAATATTAAGTATAGATAATGTTATAAAATTACATCATCTCATAAGGTGGAAAATACAAGTCGAGAAAAGCATTTGAGAACAGTGACACCACATGGGCGACAGTTTTCACCCATAAATGTCTCACAATCAAGAGATTAAATATTTTGGATCTATTTCTTTGTTTTCAGGAATTCTGAGGAACGTATAATACATACAATACATAAAGAAAATTCATAAAACAATGTCACCATGATACACTCTCGTGAGTGACCCTCTTCAACAACTTACTCGGAACTTGGTACGTGACCAAAAATAAAATGTCCTGTAATTTTTAACCTATATGGTTTTCCGAACAATTCATTCATGTTATAGGAATGACGTGAATTACGTGTTTTAAACACTTCAAAATGATTTGATTTCCTTGTAATATACAAAGAAACTGCTGGTCATTAGTTCACTAAAGAGCAATATACCGTAGCTTCCAAATTTACTAAGTAACTTCCTTGAATATGTACCTACATTGGATGACATGAAAATATACTTAAGACTGAACATTTACAAATAGGATTAAAGGTCCCAATGCGTATTATCGAATCAGATTGCATTTCCATTAAATCAATTATATTTGGCCATATAAACTCCCTCATAAGAGGCCCTTGCTCCAGTTGTGGGAAAGTATATGGGCCGGTGATGATGATGATGATGTTAACTTGAAATGGTAAATATCGTACATAATAAACCTTTGTTACTTCCTTTTTTTGAAATATCTATTTTAAAAATTTTATAAATTTAAAATATCTCTAAAATGTGCACATTTAGGTACATATTTGTAAAAGGTAACAATTTCAAGTTCTAAAACTATTCGCACAATTTTGTTGTTAACAGAGCTATTTAGAGGGTATGCAGAAGAAACGGGTAGTCCCCGGAGTCATTACATAAATTGAATGTATAAATGTAGCATATCATGATGCTTGCAATGTTAATGCATTTAAATTTGATGTAGGCGAAACAGCAGATGTAATGATTAGTCATAAAGTCTTGTCTCATGAAGAATACGTAAATTTAATGAAACGGCATAGGGATGACACATTTAGATATCACCCTAAATTTCTATGACTTGGTAAAAAGCTATAATATATTAAAATCCAAAACTACAACTAGGACTTATGTAGAGGTATCTGCACATCGATGATAAAAAGCAAATGTATAACATTGAGAATTTTATTTACAATAAGCATCGTTTTTGTATATTGTTTGAATTTAAAGAAACAAAAACATAACTCTCAGTCATAATAACTTCAGAACTCATTTGAAATTAAACTCTTTTAGAAGTTGATTAAGCACGCTTTTGTATTATTACACTGTGATTGTAGAAATGTAGAAGCGAGAACCGTCGCGACTAGACTTTATGTAAATAGTCTCAATTCTCAGTAATGAAACCGAAAAGTTGTTGGTATGTTTGACTTAATATGATTCAGGAAGATTACAATTACGACCAACGTCTATAAAAGATACAGTATTAAAGTATAAGAAATAGGGAAGAATAGAACATAATATTATGATTCAGAATCAAGTGTAAGTGTCAATGAATCATAATATAAAGAAGTTGACAACCAACCAAGACAAACTAATACAGGTAAATAAATGGTACACGTTAACTTTTTAGATTCCGTCCAATTTAATCGATACTATTCTCTGTTGAGAAGTAGTCTTCCAGATTTCATCTATCTAACAATGATACAACCGGCCGTTTTCCACCTGATAATCTTACATAATTATCCAAGACGCGACAATATCAAGGCGAAGGTACTGTGACCCAATTTCCTTGACACTCTATACCCACTATGTAAAGAGCACGACCGTTTTGCCATCTTATTATGTACTTTTGTAAAATGTGAAATTGTCGTCTGTTGAAATGTCGAAAATATGCTATAATCATTATTTTAGTACGATTGAAAAGTAGGAATGCTTTTGACGAGCTGATTGTAGTGGCCACGTAGTGGCTCAGTGAATGCCATCTTTTTTGCTTGTGTGGGAATGGATGGTAAAAGGATCGAAGTGTTATGAAATATTGGGAATTAAACACTTCTTAACTGATTCCTAAATGATTAATACTGGCGTGAAAACACAAAAATACTTGAAAAGGATTTAGCGTGGGAGATAAGCGAAAGTTACTTTTGTGTCCTTTGCCTTTGCGGCTGACCCATTGAACGTGTTATAATTAATTTTGATGCATGCTTGTGTGGAATATTCGAGATCGTCATGTAGATATTAACTATCTGAAATCGAATTTATATAAGAGCAGTAGGACAGGGCTGCAAACTTGGCTCTATTCATTGATTTTGTCTTTTTGTAATTGCATGGGTTATTTTTTGTGCTTGTAAGAAAGAAAACGTTACGTGTTTCATAATTTTTACGAGAAGTAACTATTTAGTAATTTATGGTGATACTTCTAAAAGCCACAAACAAATTAAAGCAATAAGCAAGATGGAGAAATTAATAATAGGTATACAAATTGTAATTCCACACTAAATTATGAAACGAAAACAAACAGCGTAATGAGATAACTTGTACGAAATAGAAACAAAATAGGTATGTAGAATAATATACACCTAATCAGGCTTAACATCTTTAAGGTATCGTGTTAAAACAGCTTTAAGCTCTGTAAATTAGTTACAACTTGTCTTATCTGTGTTAAAACTATTATTGTAGTGTTACTGTTTTTAGGGAGGGCTTAATTTGAATTTCAATTAAAATTAGCGAGTACAAGCACAGGATAAATTGGTATTTGGTTCGGGGAGAATCTGTTTATTCTGTTTAGTTCTCGTTTATGTTGTTGAAGTCAAACTTTTTAGGCGCGTTGAGAGTAACATTTCAAGGTCGCGTCATGGCAATACCGTCACGTCATGGAGTAAGGCACTAAGGCGACGATTTTTGTATCTTGCCAAATTGAATCTTGACGCGAGTGCTCGGCACACACGCTCTTTTTCTCTTATTTTGGGTTAATACTTAATACCCCGAGTAGGTAATCCTACTAGTTATTATTCTGTGGTATTACTAAGTAGATTTTATTTGAATTACAGATAAAAACGTACATTTGAATACAAATCGAAAAAATGCAAACTTTTTTTAATTGTGAACGAAGTAAGAGAAATTATCAGAAAGTTACTCGACTTCTGATTCAAATTTAGCTTTATAACTTTTACGTAAGTGAATCGATACATCATCGTGAACAAAGTAGGTAGGTATTTACCGTTTGTTAGAGAAAGCATTCTCAGTTTTTTTTAATAATTTGTCTTACGGTGTTTCTGTTCAAATTAGGCAAGAGGCGAGACTAACATTCTTATGTCTATAGCTTTATCACATTAGTCTCGTGATTAACTAATTTGGTAAAATAACGTCTTATAGCTGTTATAGATACAAGCTAACGACAAACAATTTATGCACTATCACATCACAGATTATGCAACAAACTAATTTTGGACCTACTCCTTCAGCACATAAAGGCAATTTTGTATCGTACGCGTGTCCAACATAAAACGGGACATTTTATCAAAACAACACGTCCGAACAGACTACTAGGCGTGCAGGAATTAATTTACTTATTAAATTTTCTTTTACTCCATTTTTTTATTCACTTTATCAACTGACTCGAAAAAAGGAGGTTCTTAATTCGACTGCTGTAAAGTTTGGGTTTGTTACCTTAGAGCTTTGGACTGGGTGAATTTTGATGATTCTTTTTTATTTCAGTTTGCCTTCAGGTTGGTCCCATTTAATTTGTTTTTTATAATTTTTACCATATGAATGCAGTATGGTTTTTTGTTAAAAAATAATTGTATGTGACATTGCTTTGAAGAATTTTTGTGTAACAATTTGCCACGAGCCGCGACCTCGCTTTTTAAACGAATTAGGTTCGATGGCTTTCGATGGACTGAATATTTCAAGCTCGATAGATAGGTTAAATAGATTCATGATGCAATAACTTACCTAGTTAAAAGAGAATTTTAGGTAGTAAAATTCTCTATTTTTAACCGACTTCAAAAAAAGGAGGAGGTTATCAATTCGGCCGGTATGTTTTTTTTTTTTTATGTATGTACACCGATTACTCCGTGGTTTCTGAACCGATTTACGTGATTCTTTTTTTGTTCGATGCGGGATGGTGTCGAATTGGTCCCATAAAAATTTTATTCGGATAGGCCCAGTAGTTTTTATTTTATGAGCATTTTTGTCTGTATTTGTAAATGTTGCAAGTGCAAGTTTGAAGTCGGTTGTTTTTAACGCAGTTATTGACTTGTATATTAGCTATACTCTATAGGATTCAATTTTTTTATATACCTAAGTAGGTAAGTACCTACTAGTTAACTTCATAGCGAGTTCATTCAGATTTCATCAAGAAATACCAACAACAAATCCTACATTGCATAATATTTTCCTTTGTATCTACGCTCGTCTAACTCCGGTCCTACCTCAATAGGTACTGCTCATCGATTATTATCGAAGCTATACGCTTCTCATTTATAGGTAGGTATTAGTACCTAATCCTATCAAGGGCACAGCGTTATGCCCTAATAAAAACTAAAGTCAACCGCAAATTACACTGTCACATAATACCTATTGTAACATCGAGAGAAAACACGCAAACAACAAAGGATTAAAAAAGTGTCCTTCGCCAAACAAAAGCGAATCTTATATATATAATACATCCACACACGGCATCTGTACACTTGCACGTGATTAAAAAGTAAAAACTTGTTTGCTATCGCAACTGCATTACAGCTTAAAAATAGCCGATGAAATTAAATAGCAGCTAATCGACTGTAAACATCGTTGATACTTGTTTATCAATAATAAAAACGGTCACACTAATTATGATTCGAAACTCGACAATATTGTGACCCTACGATTGTTGAGATAACTGATTTATGAGTTATGACATAATATTTAACTATTGTTTTTGCTATTCCGCCCACTACCTACCCGAAGATTGGTAGTTAGTCGGTATGACGTTGAAGTTCGAATAGGAAAAATAAGCATGTAGGTAGGTAGGTAGATAGCATTCAATTAACATTGCTATGCTATGCCATTCGGATTATGTGTTATGATAATGATATACTTTGTAGTTATGAATAAAAAAATATGGCAGCCATTTTACGAAACACTAATAACACATATTATAAAATGTTCATTGCATACTTTCTATGAGTCGACCGTCGAGAGCATTCCATTTTAAGCGCGCTATTTGTTTTGTGTTGGCATGCAAAGAAAATATAAAATGTGCACTCAGCGACATTGAGATTTCGGCTCGTTAATGTGAATAGAAAGCGATGCTCTATAACTTATCGGCCAATTGGACAAACGACTATGATTTTTGCTGCATAATTTTCAAGGGCATTCCAATCTGCCAACATATAAACCACTATAGATGTATTACATTAGCGATTTCCATATGATTCATGAATGAAACTAGCCAAGTGCCAATCGAAAACTATTCGAAATAAATATTTGTTTCATGTAATTAATACAGTAATAAAGGAAAAAACTTACGAACTCGGCAGCGATACGTGTATCACACACATGACGTCACTTGACGCAGCACAAACCCGAATTATTAAGGAAAATGAGAAGCAAACTTAATAAAAACAGCACTGAAATGAACTATGCACTAGACTTTATTAGATACAATATAATATTTAAGTCATAACGAGCGATTTAGGACATTTTATAATATTTATTATTGTCACTGACTCCAGTTTTGACAAGATGGTCGCGCACCGACTGTTTTGCTTTGGTTGTCAGCTGATACGAAGCACTGTTCTGTTTCAAGTCGAGCTGACAAATAGGCTATCTCTTTTTGTTACGTATTGATCGCTGGGCCAAGAATGAGACGGATAGATAACACTTGCCAATGAAGACATTGGGTGCCCAACAAACGTCACTTTTTGTTGCTTATAATAATGTAAAGGGAAAACCCTGAAATAAAAACTCTTACCTGATATTGATGAATTGAAAACACTGAGGAAATTATCCAAAATGATTTTCTATTTCACAAGACTACGTATCCAATAAGAGTTTAGCTATATTTGACCGTGACAAAGCAATGTGTACGGCGTCATGAACGCCATCTTGTTATTGTTTGGAAAATGTCGACAACGTAAACAAATAAAATGTTTTACATAATTTGTTTAGTTGACTATAACTTTCTGTATAACTATGCATCAAATTTCAATATCTTAGTTTCAAGCTCTTAGTTTTTTTATTTTAACTCATGATAAATATGAAATAATCACGTGAAAAGTTAAATGTATTAATACAGCGTTGTTTTTCACTTAAACTAGGTGGCGGTAGTAGTACTGATTTATGATTGTATCCATCTTGTATCCATTATGTTTCTATTATAATTTATACTTCCTTAGTAAGTCTATTACTCACAACCTACTTTGCTAATAAGAGACTAATAAGTAATAACAATCAATTAACTTATGTTTATCATTCAAATTTATAATATTCCTTTGTCTATTTTTATTTTATTAATAAATTTGCAATTGTGTTTAATGCATCCACTTGTAGATATTTACTACTTGCTTGGAATTTTGTTTTGTTGCGTTATTTTTAGCGAGAAGGTCATTGAACAAAATTTTACATTTAAACATTACCCATAATAGAATGTAGGTAACTAATATTTTTGTTCTCTGATATTATACGTAAAGGGACGGTATAAGTTTTCTTACGGGAACAAAATAGGATTATATTAGAGATTTTATTATATATGTATAGATTGGTCTCTCAATTTTTTCATAGGTATACCTAGGTAAAAGTCGATTCTGTTTTTTGCCTTCAGGAATATTCTATGGGACTTTACCAGTCTTTTGTTATCAATCATTTGTCAATGTGAACATGAACTTAGAGAATATAATTATTAAATTAGCTTAGAAGTAAATAGTAATATCTATATCTATACTAATATTATAAAGAGGAAAAGTTTGTATGTATGTATGTATGGTTTTCACGCATAAACTACTGGACCGATTTCAAAAATTCTTTCACCATTAGAAAGCTGCATCTTCTGCAACATAGGCTATAAGTATTGCATTTTCAAAAAAAAAATAGAGATCATTACCAAATAGCAATAAATAATAATGTAAGTAACCCAAGGTGTAAAAAATTTCTTAATAAAAATTCTGTCATCGCGTGCGCTGCGGAATCTATTCCTTGAAGTACGAGGATGGTTCTTATGAAAAAAAAAACGTAAACGTAAACATGCCACGGGCGAAGCCGGGGCGGACCGCTAGTATTTAATATTTGTCTATGATAATAATACGCCTACTTGACAACATTTAGCAATAAAAAATCAGATTTATATTCATGATATCTGCTATATTGTAAAGACAGGGTTAGGATGTTTTTCAGGTTTGTTATAAACTTATAACTATCACATCCAGATGGACTGATGACAAGCTTTTCGCTCGTAGCTTCGCTCGCGTAGTGATTACTAGTGAAAGGAAAACCTGTATGTATAGTCCCCGCTCCCGTGTGATTTTCGGGATAAAAATATAATGTAGTTTCTTATACATTGTTAGAAAGCTAAGAATACTAAAGGTATTTAGTCCCTACCATACAAAAGTTAATAGTAGGTATACAGTCCCTACTTATGAGACCTTCTGTCGTTAGTTATTTTATGGTACATGTATAAATTAGTCTCATATCAATATTAAAAACCTTTTTGTACTTTAAATTTCATCAATGGATTTGTTTTTCTAGACTGAAATCGTTTTAAAACAAATTGCTTCCACACTTATGTGATCTGCGATAACAGGAAAGAAATCTGTAGTTGTTGTGATAAGGTTTCCTATCAAATTATGCATAAAATAAAACACAAAATAAACTTGCACATCCATTTACTTCAACACCAAGAATATTTACAGATATATACAGTTTTTACAACACATTTACTTGATTTCATACACACAGTAACCTTGTATTATTTTAAGAAATGTAAATAATTTAATAAATCTATGTAACATTATTAAAATATACCTTTCGTATGAATTACACAAAACAGCAATAAGGAATTTTTCGCCTTATTTTCGTACGAAGGAAATTGCGTAACGGAAGGGATGAAGTACTAAGGTCATTGCTTAAATTGGGTGGAGTCATTCAGAGTTAGTAATTTAGAATAAACCCAAGAAAGCGGAAAATCATTTCAAATTTAGAAACAACAAAACAGATTAAAAATGAAAGTTTTATTTCGTTTTTTGATGTTGCAAATTTGAAATAGGAACTTTTTGGAAACTATAGAGTGCCATGGAGAACCTAATGCTATGACGTTGTAGCGACGACAAGCCAATTTACGAGTTACCGAAATATTTCAAGTGTAGTACCTACTAAGAAAGTTCCCACCATAGGTTCACACGGTAACTCGTATATAAACAGTTCGTGCGCTATGCATGAACAGTTAAGGGCTTGTCGGGACGCGGGTTGGTCGCATTAGGTCGAATATTAATTACATACCGAATAAATATATGTAGTTAACGAAATATAACCTTTGCGTAGTTATTTCATCTTTTATTACACCCGCACATAACAAGCCCCTACATTGGTGACTCCTACATTGGTGACCCCCGACGAAAAGTGAACATTATATTAGTGAATTGCATAGATATCGTTTGTTTAAATTAAAAATGAATCCGGCAGTTAAAGCAGTTTCGTCGGTACCGTTAAACCTCGAGCAGTTAGCACAACTAAAGCAGCGGATAAACCAACTGGAATGTGCAGGCTCGAGAGGCAAATCGTTTAGCGGTCGAAGGTACGGAAATCGCACGCATCACTCCGCATCCCGAAGTCGCGATCGTGCAGGGATATCAAAACAGAAAAATCCCAATTGGCTACGTTTTTTCCATTACCGCTATAAGCATAACGCCAGCAAGTGCATTCAACCTTGTGCGTGGCAGAAGCAGCAAGAGAGCCGACCAAAAAACTAAATACGGTACAGACAGAGGCGGATGTCTGTTCCACCGAAAATAAACGCCTGTGTACAAAAGATAGGAAAAGTAATCTTAAGTTTTTAGTGAACACCGGCGCTAATGTTTCAGTTTTACCAGTGTCGAAAAATAACCGATCCGCGAGTGAGTGTACTGTGTAGTGATTATAAGCCATACGCGGCAAACGGTAGTGTAATTAAGACATTTGGTAGTAAGTTAATGACTTTATATATATTAGTTTACGGCGACCGTATAAATGGTTATTTATTATCGCCAAGGTAACTCAACTTATGTTTTTGTTTATAAGGTGCAGATTTTTTTAGCACCCTAGGGCCGATGCATCGCTCGCACTTATGACGGACGCATCGGATACTCATGTAGGTTATTTTTCTAAGAATCTAAGATTGAACGCAAGTATAGTACGTATGATAGGGAGTTATTAGCAATTTACTTGGCTATTCGTCATTTTCGGAATAATGTTACAATTATCTAATTCGAAAGACGCTAATAATAGGTCAAAGAAAATAATGTTACTTGAAAGCGGTACATTTATTTATTGTAATTTAGATAATGTTAAAATGACTAATGACTAATGACTCTATTTGACTGATAAATTTCGACGTATTGCTTTTGATAGTGTACATAATTTATGTCATCCCGGAATAAGGACTACACGCAAATTGATTCAAAATCGTTTTTATTGGCCAAATATTATTCGTCACGTTGGCCAATGGGTTAAAAGTTAAAACATGCATTGAATGTCAACGATCGAAGGTTAATCGACATACAATGTCAGGTTTAGGATCGTTTCCGCAGTGCGATAGGTTTGAACATATTCATGTTGATTTAATTGGACCTTTACCCACTTCACCCGAAGGTTTTAGGTATTGCCTTACCATAGTTGATAGGGGGACGCGATGGCCAGAATGTTTTCCTACGAGATATATAACTGCTGAAACGATTTCGCGTGTAATATATGAAGGATGGATCTCTCGTTTCGGTTGTCCTAAAAAGCTAACAAGCGATCAAGGACGCCAATTCGAAAGTCAATTATTTGCTACACTAATGAAGTTATTAGGTATTAATAAGTTGCGTACGACACCTTACCACCCACAGAGTAACGGGGCGGTAGAGCGTTGGCATAGGTCGCTTAAAGCGGCATTAACGGCTCGCTTATGCAATATATCATCATCTTGGGTTACGGAATTACCAACTGTGTTGCTAGGACTTAGAACAGCAGTAAGAAGTGATACCGGCATAAGCGCAGCAGAAATTACGTACGGAACAACTTTACGATTACCAGGTGATTATTACGATAAAAAATCGAGTTGAAATAGATAGCAGTCTTGAGTATGTAAGTAAATTACGAGATACTATTAGGAAATATCAGTCAGTAGCTTTAGGCAGACTGAAACACGGAACATATTTATACACCCCGATTTAGAAAAGTGCGATTATGTTTTTGTAAGAAACGACGCAGTACGTAAGCCTTTACAACCAACATACGACGGTCCTTATCGTGTGTTGAGTCGAGAAGAAAAGGTATTTTACATTCAAATGACTGGCAGGAAAGTTAGAATATCTGTAGACCGTCTAAAACCTGCATATTATTTGAATGATGATAGTGATACGACATCTGGGGCAGATACTGAGGTTCCATTACAATTTCCAAGTAGCGAATTGCCTAATACACATACCACGCGTAATGGAAGAGCTATACGATTACCAGTACGATTTAGGTAATATTATATAGTATTGCATTTGTAATTGTTTCAACTATTTCATATTTATTAGAATTACGATGATTATAAGTATTCATAAGACTTCATAGAAATGTATAATAAATACTTAGTAATCAACACATCGTATTTAATAAATAATAGAACTTAAGTAATTTTGAAACGAGTTCATTGTTTAACGTTTTAAGTATGGTATTTCAAATTTATGTTTGTGTTGAGTTTTGATTGAAATGTTTACTTCTTAGAAATTTAAGTACTTTTGATTTATGGCTTTTGAGTGTTTAGTAGTAGCCTTTGTAATATTAAACGATACAAGTGTAAAGAACGTAGTGGGATTTGAAATGTTAATGTTACTAAGTGTTAGATGACGTGTAACAATTATCGCACGCCACTTAGAAGACCCAACCGAGTTTTTGTAGTAACATAAATAGTTTAACAAAATTAGGTGTTAACTGTTAACCACTTGTATACGATACGTATTGATTGATTTATATTGTGAACATTTTTTATACTTTATATTGTAAACATTTTGTAACCTTATATAGCGACATTTTTATATACACCCATCTGTTTATTGTTTAGTTTACTTTTATTGTAAGTTTTTTTTTGTATACCCTTTTAATTTTTTAAGGGGGGAATGATGTAGCGACGACAAGCCAATTTACGAGTTACCGAAATATTTCAAGTGTAGTACCTACTAAGAAAGTTCCCACCATAGGTTCACACGGTAACTCGTATATAGGGAATGCAATCCCGATCCCGCGGGATCCCGATCTCGCGAGATCTCGTGTAATTTTTCGGGATCAATCCCGACGCATAATATGACGAGATCCCGTTCGAGATTGACGGGATTGGGCGGCAGTGGTCAGCGACGCAACACACAACCACTCGGGGCGCAAGCTTTTCAATTTTTCCTAATTTTTACTAATTCCCTTGAAATAAGCTTATTGTTTGGATTACCTAATTTACCTACGTTAATTTCCTTACAACCTGATTATTATTTAGTTGGTAAAATCTTACCAAATCGAGTAACAATATGTTATTTTAGTTAACCTCACTAGGGGCCATCCATAAATTACGTTACACGTTAATAGGGGGGAGGGTATCATCTTTATGTGACATAATGTGACAAGGGGCAGGCCGCAGGGGGGGATCAAAAGCTTTGTGACGTGACATAATAAAACGAAACGAAATTTGTACGTGAGCAAAAAACTTTGAACAGAAAATTTTTAATCTACCTAAGTACCTATTGCACGCCTCATAAGCGAAGCGTTGCGGTGGGTACTACTGTCACTTCGCGCAAAACATCTGATTTTTCAAACTTAAAATGTCTTTATGTATCATACATTGCACTTGTAAGATAATACATACACACACATATTAAGAAAAAACACTATTTTTAACGTTCATGATATTTTTGATGTCATTTTTGTTATTTAAACTAGTTAAAAAACAGTTTAAAAAAGTTCTGTCTTGGACGTCCGTGTGTCTGTATGTGCGGATCCTTTTTCTTGTTAACACGATAGCGACCGAAATACTTTACTAATCGAGTCTTTTTTTTTCTCTTACGCTTGAGTATGCTCAGGAATAGAACCCTTTCATTTTTCAGGGTCTGATTCGATGTGGTTTAATTGTTATTAAATAAACAAAAATAATAATTAATAAATATTTATTAAAAAAAATTATGAGGCGTGCACTTTTGGATTTTCCAAATTATTTGTATTTATTAATAATTTCGCACTCTCGCTATAAGATTATCTCTTACGTAACAACATTTAATTCCTAGAGTCATGTTGTAATGCAAGTGGGACACAAAAATTTACGATTTTTAAAATTTTCGATATCTAAGATTATTTAATAAGTAAAAATAAGTGAAAAAATGAAAGTAACTGTTTTCTTTTGATTATTTTTAGATACATGTATAAGTTTGAAAAATGTGTGACGTCACATTAGGGGGGACGGGGTACTAAAAATGTGACAACCTATGACAAGGAGGGGTTGAAAAGTTCTAAAATTCGCGTGACGTAATTTATGGATGGCCTCCTATAACAAACAAGCAGTTATTAGCTTTTTCAGTCATCTGAATTCAACTTTTTTTTTTAATTAGACGGGATCCCGAAAATTCCGGGATCCCGCGGGATTGATATTTCTAATCCCGCGGGATCCCGAATTTGCAATCTCGAGTCGGGATTGCATTCCCTACTCGTATATAAACAGTTCGTGCGCTATGCATGAACAGTTAAGGGCTTGTCGGGACGCGGGTTGGTCGCATTAGGTCGAATATTAATTACATACCGAATAAATATATGTAGTTAACGAAATATAACCTTTGCGTAGTTATTTCATCTTTTATTACACCCGCACATAACAAGCCCCTACAACGTCAATACACAGATAAACAATAATTATTGCTTGAAGTAGAAAGTGTCACAACCGGGTATTAAGCGATATTTATTAAACTATAATAGACAAATACATTTCTAGTACACCAAATACTTAAATTTAGGAGATTTTTACATATTTACACAGGGTGTATAACATCGTAGTTTTTGTAAAGGTTTGTGCAAATTCGATGCTCAAGTTACGAAACAAACAAAATATGTAACACATAATATCCAATACATAGCTACATACATAATATATTATTATTGTATAACTTTTACATTATGTTGTATCGATTAATTTATTTCGACAAAGAATCAACTGTAACATATCGTCAAATATATTTGTAAACGTAGGTAATATAACTATTATAAGTATAATAACTGACTTTTATATTTAGTAGGTACGTCTTTATTTCATCAGGTTTTTTTAAATAGCTCAAATTTAATAAACAAAACTTGAAATCAAACCCTCTTAATATATATATTTACAAAACTCTTTTCAATCGTAAAATAAATCTTTCGGTACAGTCATTCAGAAAAATCTACATCTTAATTAAGAGTTTTTCATGTGTGCATTATTATCTGTAAGGCAAAGGTGCTACACACAAAACACAACGCTAATTATTACGTATAAAATATAGTACAAATATTACACTAAAAACTAATACCCGTACAGTATCTTTGGTTTAAATAGGAAAGGTAGAACTTTTTTCTAACACACCACAATCCTGACCTGTATACTGGAGACAATTATTATAAAATGTAAATCGTTCCTACAAAATCTTTACGAACATTGCATAGCCGATATTAATAATTAAACGAAAATATCCATAAAAAACGGGAGAGTAGTTAAACCCAACGTCATGTTAAAACAAAATATAATATAACAACAAAACAGGACAGTCGAAGTTGAACTTATAAACAGTCATAACTCTTAACTTAAGAACACCGCAGTATCTTTCTAAACGCCTTTCTAAACTCCGGGTTAAAGATAGTATAGATCACAGGATTGAGGAAAGAGTTGATGTAACCGAGCCACGTGGTGAGGATGAACACTGTGACCCCTGGAGAACAGTTCAGCCCGAATTTGGTGCAGAGGGCATCCAGTACTGAGCAGGTGAAGAATGGCGCCCAGCAGAAGAGGAATACACCTGGAATAAATGTAACTGAATAATTCTATTGTTAGGTTAAAAAACAAAAATTCCTGTCAACACCACAAGTGCAATTTCATAAGATAGAAAATATCTTTAAGGGTTGAATAATTCTCGGTTAAACCGAGAATAATCGAATTTTAAATATTCTAGGGCTAATTAGGTACGTTTACATAAACTGTATTTTAACTACTTTAAGTGAATTTGCAAAATACCAAAGCTTAGATTATGTCTACGTTAAAAAATTTTTTACACGCCGTCCATTGATATCTCGATGATTTAGCAATTTTTACCCCTTTGCCTAAGGTCTATTCACCCAGCCATTAATTAAAGCTAGGTATAATCTTTTCTAAATTATTTTCCACAAAAGCTTGTGTCGTAACATCGATTAATTGTAATAACCAACAAGTTGATTAGTATGTGTTAAGTTACGAAGCGGATAGTTGTTCCCAAAAAGGTCTAAAGATCCAATTTCACTACCCGCCACTTATTTTTAAGTAATCCGATAGTGTGAAAGGGGTTTAAAGGTTGTTATCCATTATATTGTTAATCTGGAAATACTGAAGGGTTTACTCGTGTTAAATGAGTTTTCGCGGGTATCCTGTTTCTACTTTCTTTACAGAAATAGAAATAGTTTAAATCTAAAAGAATTCGCACAGAATTGGAGAAACAGCAAGAAAATATTATTAACGAGTCAATCGTCGAAGTCGTCGACAAAGTTTATGAAAATAGTAGAAGAAATTCACCTATCTTTATATTTTTTTTTAATCAATCGGTCGGTCTTTGATATTTTTAAACGTAAATCTGATCTGTTAGTTATTGTAACACTATTTAGTTGTTGAAATAAGGTCCAAGACTCTATTTAGCGTTTAAGCCAAATAAAACTGTCATCTTATCTTTAAAAAGTGAATCATAATCACCAACTCACCCAAAACAATGGCCAATGTCTGGGTTGCCTTCTTCTCCTTCTTAGCGAACGACTTGGCCCTCATCTTGCCCGCTCTATTCGCTCTGAATATCGTGAACCTGGCCGCTGATGCTGCTGACCTGAACCGTCTCCGTGGAGTGGTGATGAGCGAACTGTTGCTAAGACGACTGAGCTTTTTCCTGAACAAGTTTTTGGACAGTTAATAAAGCATTTCGTTAGAAGAAGAAGTTGAAAATAAATTCTTTGTACGAGTGTTTTATGTTATTGAGGACCGATTTTGAAAATGATTATTTTTTAGAATGCCTGTGCACCCAAGGTAAAACTCTCAAGGTTCAAAGTGTTGTATTGTTTTTAAATAATTGACATACATTTATTAAATAAAAATTTCTAATAACTATGGTTTTAGAAGCTATTTTTGACAACGAGCTTCAGCACGTGGCAACTACACAGCAGAATATTTCACGATTTGCAATTTTAGTGAGGTAATGGAAACTTATTATTTATTAAGTATATAATATTTCGAATATATCTTGTAATAGTTATATTAATAATTTTATACCAAAGTTAGGTATACGTGTCATTGTATAATTGTGTTTTCACAAATGATAAACCGATAGCAAATGTGGATAAAATGACATATTGTTATTGTCATGCAAAATGCAAATATTCAACAATAGTATAAAATTTTGCATAATAATTACATTCGAAACGCATTTGTTCTCTCGACTGTACAAAATTAACAAAGGCGGTTCAATTTTTACATGTACAATCGAGTGAAGAATATTACATTATTTCGTTGTCTGTTTTTTTTATTCAGTTTCATTGTATTGATGTTAATAAAAAACAGAAGCAACAATTTACAAACGATATCTTGTGAATACTAAATAAGTTAGGATGTATCTAAGTACAGATAAAGATGTCTAGACAGTTAGATCCTTTTGGGAGATGAGTCCTAAATTAATCAAAGCTTTGAACTAATCTTAATCACAACAATATTTTCGTATGTTGAGGGTCAAATGATAATATACTAGAAGAAAAGTTATTATCTGACATCTTTGTACATAAATACATATCATATATTTTATCATTTGTATTGACAAGCCAGAGGTCGTGGGTTCGATTCCCACCCGGGGCAAATATTTGTGTGATGAACATAGAATATGTTTGCTCTGTGTCTGGGTGTTAATTATTTATATAAGTATTTATTTAAAATAATATAATATGTATTATGTATGTTTATCAGCTTAGTGTGGGATCAGATCGTGCCGTGTGTGAAAATTGTCCTGAAATATTTATTTATTTATAATTTGTATGGAGAGACACTCCTAAAACTCACATCTATCAAACTAAAATCATTTAGTGCAATAAGCAGAAAGAATATGCAAGAATTATGCATCAAACTATTACCAATAAAGGACGACATAGATATAATACAACAATAACGTCATTTCTACGTTCTTCAACATAACAGTAGGTATAAAAACAAAGAGCATAATTATTTTTCTTTATAAGCAGCGTCAGACAGATAAACACAAAAAGCATTGTAATTTTTCTTTATTAATCTGTTAAATAAATATGTATTTCTCTCACGACTGTACACAATTAGGAGACATTATTCCATAAGTGGCCACCAGATGGCGGATCATTCTTCATGCTAAAGGAAATGGTACTTTTTGCGTTGAAAGGAATTACGATTGCGTTGTGATTCGACCGCTTCATTGGCGGGAATTCGGGATGATTTCAATTTTAAATTTTCGTTCTAATGGCGCTTTGATTTTGCGGGAAAACTATGAACAATGTTAGATCATATAATATGTTTTATTATGTATCTGTATACCTACATACATAATAAAATCACGCGCGGTTTCACCCGTGAACGATATCAAAATCAACTTAGTTACGTAATTTTTTTCCAAATTAAGTCTATTTAATGAGTAATGATGCTTTATTACCTATAAATAAATAACTTTGTTGTGTAAATAAAATACTTTTTAATTTAACGAAATTCATTGGATCAGTTACCTACGGTGCATTAACATCAAATGAATGTAGAGCTTAGAGTGGCTTAGAGCTAGAGCAAGAGCATTCTTCGCGATCTTTTAGTGTAAACGAATACGTATTCAGTGTTTGTTTAGTATTAGAATATTGCATAGAATCTTTTCGAATGCAGAATTTGACATATTGGGGTTAGAATGAGCATTCGCTAGTTTGATGTAAATGCACTGTTAGGCTACTTTTAATTCTAAATATCAACTCTGTTTGTGATCGACTCCGAGCTTTTCTAGCTAATATAAAAATAATTATTAAAAATAAAATGCCTTTTAAAATTTTGCTAATGCTATATAACGCCCTAGTTAATAATGTTATAAGCTACGGTATTAGTAGCTACGCCCGAACCTTTAAAAGCTATTTGAAGAACATTGAATCACTACAACTAAGAATATTAAAACAAATAGTATCTCCTAAGATAAAAAAATTATATAAAAATAGTAATGAAAATCTCTTTCACCATTGTAAAGTTTTGCCAGTAGAATCTTTGTTCCATTACACAATATTAAAAGAACAATTCTTTAATTTTGACCTGCAGAAAAAACTTGATAACGTAATCATTACCCGTCAACAAACTAACCAACGCTTAATCATTCCAAAAATAATTAACATTTATGGTAAAAGAACAACTCGTTATTTAGTTCCTCAATTATTAAATAATCTTGATTTGAACCTAAAAAAAGCATAAATAATAATAATGTTAAATCTAAATTAAAATTGCATTTTGTAAACAACCTGTATATTGTATAATGTGGTATGATTGTCTTTAACTTGTCGCGAGCACACGAGCGCGCTGTGCATCGTATTTGTCGTGGATAGATTGCTTTGCATGCCGGACAAATCTTTGGGGTTTTTGGCATGTTCAATTATGTAAAATGTATTTGTTATTGATAAATAAATTAAAAAAAAAAAAAAAAATTAAGATTGATTGATTGATTGATTAAAATGATTAATGAAACAAAACATACGCCAAAATCACAAACATATTTAATAAATGAGGCAATATTTCACATTCAGTAACATGCGACTCACTTCAACTCCGGTTTCATCTCCTCCCGTTTCCCGGGGGAGGGAGGGGGGGAGTGCTCTCTATCGACGTCCATGTTGGAAGGCACGTAACCGGAGTCGTTATTGGTGTTCGGATCCACCATTGGAATCGGGGACGCTAGGTTCGCCATTATTCTGGAAATTCATATGTTATTAAGATGTGGTGCATAATTGAATAAAAATAGCGAATGTACAAAAATAATACAAGTTTTAATTGTAAGCTTGTCTAGAAATAAGTTTTAATTAAAGTCCTTTAATGAATAATTTGTGGAATCGGTTTGTAATTAACGCTTAAGTACCTACTTTTTCTAATCAATTTGACCTGATTATAATTTTAATAAGTACTGCTCCGCTTCCCTTTATGATAATAAAAACTTATAAAAACAGAAGTAACATAAAATTCTTTAATAAGAAATCAGTTTAGCAGTTTTAAGCCTTTAATTAACCAACACATACATGATCAAAATATGTAATATTTCCCGTTTATAACATTATTATTTTATTATAATAATGCGTCTTTCTGACTTACAGGCCTGTCTCTTCCACTACAGCAGCCAGCATGAACCTCGCCGATCTGGTGTGCGCCAAGTCATCTGGGTATACTCCCATCTCTGATTTGTCATAACTGCGAAATAATACATCATTATTTAATATCAATAAATTTTCTCACGTAAATCATGAGAAAACCTCCTTTCAAGTTAAAATAGACGCAATTAATTTTTCCCGTAGCATCTAAGAAGGTTTCCCGGAGAATTAAAAAAAAAAAATTGCAAAATCGTTTCAACTATAAGTAAATTCAAATTTCAAATTCAAACATTTCATTCCATAAACATGGCTACAATTCTGATGTTATAGAAAAACAACAACTTGAGCTTGATAAAAATTCATACAAATACATTTCACTTAAAATTAAGTGTAACTGTGATCACCTATTAATTAGGTATAATATGTTCTGTTACTCTCAAATATTTGATTTACAATCTTATATAAAAGTGGGGTTTCCTTTAACTACGCAGGTGAAGCTGCGGGCGAAAAGCTAGTACCTACGTTACATAAATACAATACTCACTTGTCATCATCATCATCATTACTCCCAGAGGCTGTGTTTGTCGGTCTGTCTTCCAACGTCACATCGTACCGGTGCGTCTGCGCAACATTCTCTATGATCACCGCTGCTGGCCCAGAGGATATTGCAGAACTTATGGTGGATGATGTCTTGGCTGTGCGTTGCTTTTTCGCGCGCTGTCGGATCGCCTGGAAGTGAGAGATGCTTTGAAAACTATCTGCGTTATGTCTTAAAAAAAAAGACGGGTTGCACTCCGGGAGTGCCGGCAGAAGTGAAAACTTGATTATTAACGTTGAGCATGTTTGATATTTTGGAATGGTATCCGTCTTACGCTTTTTCGATCAGGTCACGTGTCCTGACGCGAGTTTAAGATTTTATACCCATTACAGAAAAAGTGCTCAACGCCGCTAAAGAAGTTTTCACTTCAAAAAAAAAAAAAAACAAACATAACTGCATCATTGTGCAGTAGGATGATGGATCTTAATTCTTAGGCTATTTGTGCCAAATGGATGAAAAGTAAGACCTTTTGCAAAATTAGTATAGGTTTAAACTGCATTCAATTTCGCGCAGTGTGTTCTACGCGCTATATAAAAATTAAAAACAAATTAAAGACAATGTTGTTTTTAATTTAATTGGTAATAAGCTTTTTTTTAATATTATAATAATTTTAAAGAATTTTACCAGGAATACTTAACGTATCCCTGGTAAAATTCCTTCAATATTCAGATCATTAAATGGTTAAGTGCGACCCAAACTTTTCGAAGTTTCATTAAATATTCAGTCTCGTGTTAAACAAACCGCGGGAGGTTAGTAAAATAAGCCTGAATTGACTAGACCTAAGAAATATAGCGTCTATTAAGCTCATATTCCAAATAAAACGAACACGGAGATATTATAATATTACAATTTATTGCTCACGAAATGAAAATGTCGTGACAAACGGGCCTAGTTCCCAAGTCCAATTTATGGATAATTAAAATGTAAAATTAACTTTATTGCAGTTAATTTAGTTTTATTTAGTAGCTTATTTTGAGCCCAAATTCTTACAAGCTGCCTTTTGCTAAACAAAAATTAAATTAATATGTAATTACAATAACGATAATTTTAAGTTTAAATATTACCTCATAATAAAATATATGTCTAGGAAAGGGTCTCTATAATTACTAGATACATATGCATAATGCAACACTTAATTATTTAGATTTATTTCAATGATTTACTATAATATAAAGCAAGTATATACGATAGAGCATAATATTGTAATACTGTGATAGAACTGTAATTATATAACCCTTATTCCACCTGAGCTAATTATTAAATCATAAGTAAAGATTTCGTCCTAAACCCTTATGTTTTAGAGGTCCTGGGTCTGTACTGAATTATGTATGTAAGGTTTGTAATTCTGAATAATTAATGGTAAGTTTCTATAGTGTGAATTTCAATGTGAGTGCTTGTAATGTTAAGTAAGGCTTTGTATAAATTAAACATAAGGTATTGTATTAAAATTGGCGTTATTTGACTATGAGTTAAATATTATTATCGGTTTCACCCGCATTTCTCCGCTCCTGTTGGTCTTAGCGAGATGATATATAGCCTTCCTCGATCAATGGGCTATCCTGGCACTGAAAGAATTTTTCAAATCAGACCAGCAGTTCCTGAGATAAGCGCGTTAAAACAAACAATTAAACAAACTCTTCAGCTTTATAATATTAGTACATATGTATATACAGGGTGTCCCACTATTGGTTTACTAAGCGCGAAGGGACTTGTAGTTTTGCATGTACTGATCACGTAAAAAATACTTCAACAACAAAATAACGTCAAAAATTTTTTGCTAAATTTTTCCTGAAAATCCATGTTTTCTTCTCTAGCTTGGTGCAGCCGGCATATACCGCTTCGCTAATGTGAGCATTTTGTCTATGAAAACATAATCTTAAACGATAGCTCACGTGCTGGTGGCAAAGTTGGATGTGTTGCTTGTTATGGGTGTACACATAGAGTTTTAAGAATTCACATTTTTTGTAAAAAAAATGCGTCTGAAGTTTTATAAGTATTTTTTACGAACTCAGCGTATGCAAAACTATAACCTCCATTGAGCTTAGTATACCAACAGTGGGACACCCTGTATCACTAGCTTTCCGCCCGCGGCTTCGCCCCCTTTGTCTAAAACTTAATAAATTATAGATATATTAAAAACTTCCTCTTGAATTACTCTAGGTATTCATAAAAAAAATCCGTTGCGTAGGTTTAAAGATTTAAGCATACATGGGGACGTATAGGGTAGAAGAAGTAAGTGTAGAAGTTGTTTTATACTATGTAGTGATAGTAATTATTGTAAATTAAAGTATCCCATTATGGCACACAATATCATAATTATTATTAAGATTTATGATTATGATTGCCCGTGATTTTATGTTATTACTTAGCTTAATTGCTTGTTTCAACACTAGCTGCTCGCAAAATTCTAATAAAAATCAGTCCAGTCATTTCAAATATTAGCCGAAGAAAACATATTTAAATTTCTATGTATCGCTACGATTTAAGTGGACAGGAAAATCCAAAACACCTGTTTTTGTTTATCCCGTTGGAAATGTTTTCCCCTAGTACGTTGTTTTATTCACTCTTTTTCACTGATCCTGCACACTATTTACTTATTCCTAATAGATTTTTTGGAGCTTTCAGTTAAGTTTTGATACGCGATGGATTCGGTTTTATCTATTAGTTTATAAAAACAATAATTTTCTATCACTATCCGTACCTCTGGTGAGATATGCAGTAAAAAAAGAAATAATCGAAATATTAACTCTTGCTTTAATTTATTTTATGGTCCATCAAGCAATTTTTAATTAACATTTAAAAATGTACCTCAAACTACTGTTGTGTTCACAAAATTAATTAAATTAAATTCACAACGTTATAAAATACGAACGAAACATATTTTTTTTCTATAAAATGTTACCTACACACTGCAGTTTAATAATTGTGCATTATTGATAATTTCATATTTATTATTCACGTTATTTCATACAACACGGACGAAGTAGCTTCTTGTGTATATTTAAGCAGAAAAACACCTTTTCCGTGTATAAATTAGTATGAAAATTATATCAATAAAGGCAAGGAAAATATTCAAAGAGTCCAAATTAAGAAAATTGAGAATCTTTACATTGAAAATGGGACGAATTCCGGATCAAGCATACTTCCAATAATATATTATTTTGGCGGAACGGAAAAAAACGCACAAGGAATATTAATCGATCCCTTATACATGGTGTTCTAATTTTCAGTGTTTTTGAAGTGAAACTTTTTTATCGGGGTTGGAAAAAAATTTAGTGTAACATTTTATCGTTACGCGTGACATTTTTCCGTTACGCGCCATCTTGATTCGACGTATTTCTGTAAAATTGCAAATAGTAAATTATTTTTTGAAAAAATAAGGTCATAAAGAAGTTTCACTTCTTACGTGTGTACACTAGTACACGCACACATTTTTTTAAATACTTTAATGCGTTTATAGGAATATCAAATATGGTCTTGAAAACTACATGTTTGGACCATCGTCTCATAATATAGTTTGAATATATTATTGCCAAAAAGCTATTACATATTACTTTTTATATTAAAGTCCTATGTAAAAAAAAAACCGCCTTATATTGGAATGTCTAAACGTCCAATTTAATTACCATGGGTACAGATTTCGTTATTACAATAGCGCAAATCACAGCTACGTTCCTGGAAAAATACTCTGTATTGGAAATAAAACTTTGAAATTGGCAAAACACGATCACAAACAGCTCTAGAGCGATTCGCAATACACCTTCCACAAGTTAGAACTATTCTACACGTGTAAAATCAACGTCCAATATAAGAAACTTCGATCCTTTGAGATCGTAAATCCAAAACCACGAGTGCAAGCAGCAGCCTGAAGTAATAACGCCGAAATAGGCGGCAGAATTTCAAATTCTAGAATATTAGGTATTCCTTTTGCCGTCAACGTTTTCCCTTGTCACCGAAAAATTGGCTTTGTTATTTTTAGAACACCCTGTGTAGCAGAAAGTGGGTCATACAGCAAAGGAACGGGAAGAATTACGGAAGTGCACATGACAAGCACAAATCATGAAACACTCCTCAAAGGGCTTATTGCCATCTTATTGTGCGAGGCCCTTATATTATCTGCTATTCTCTGCGAGCTGATAACTAGGGCTGCCTGTATACAGTTTAAAAACTTAGATATTTAAATTTAATAATATATATACTTAGATAAAAAGTATCGTTAAAGTTATGCTATCTTTTATTATGAAGAAATAATTTATATTATAATTTAAATTTAACATATTACTGAGTAGACTATTCGCACAGCATTTTCTTGTTTAATTTCCTCGATAAATGAGCTATCTAATACCGAAATAATTTTTCAAATCGGACCAGTAGTTCCAGAGATTAGCGATTTCAAACAAACAAACTCTTCAGCTTTATAAAATTAGTATAGATAATATATCACATACAAATATAGCACTGCAATTGACGAGTAAAAAGCTTTAATAAAACCAAATAAATTTATCCGTTTGTATTATACACATTTTCATAAAACTTATTTTATTAGCAGGAAGTAGAATAATAGGTTAATAGGGTTGCCACTAGGATACGATTTCATTAAAAGTAACTTTTCACAGCCCTGGCCATAAATGGCCGGAAAGTATCAAAGTTTGACAATTCTAACTTCCTTTGTATTAACATGAATGTTTCTTTGACAATTCTTGTAATATAATAAACAGCATAAAATCCGTATTAATATTATTCAAAATGGGATATCTAAACCATACAATACATTTCTGTAACTGACAATGAAGCTTTATTTCTTGGCCATGAAAAGGTTTTAAAAAATAATACATCAAAAATATAAATATCAAGAAAAAATTCTAAGTAGAGCTATGGAAATAATTCTGTGCCATACATACTAATACGTTTTCTTTAGAAAACGAAAATAGATAGGTATTAATAATTTTGGCTTCGAAATTTCATTTCAAAGCTCTTCTTTTTAAAAGCTTTTTCCGTTTTCAGTCGAACATACTGTAGATATGTATTCAGGAAGGATAATTTTTACGTAACTAAGTAAAATTCAAAAGAAAAATTGGTATACATAGTTACTTTTATAAAAACATCAACACCTGCCTCTACTTCTAACAGAACAGAATATCTTCGAGAATATTGTTTATCATGGGAACTAGCTAGACATACATATTGAATTTTGTTCATCCAGCGATGGATCAAACTTTATTTTTAACATCTTTGTAATAAAACTCCATTCGCGAAGCTTTAAAAACACATATTTTCTATGATTTTTTGTACTTTACAATGAACACGGAAGAGCGGAACTTCATAATATCTGTTCTTAAAACTTAATAAAATGTTATTAAATCGCGAAGTAATATGACAGTGTTGTGAAAATTATGAACATAAAATCGGGTAATAAAATTTTGTATGAACAGCCGTAAAAGTATATCGTTAGGCAATAAGTTATTCTTATGTGAATAGTTATTTTGGAAGTTTTGCAGAGATTGCTTCGAATCTGGTTACGTTAAAAGGATTGCAAACAACTCAGTAGAAATATAGGTATATGATTAGGTAGTATATTGTATTAGGTAACAACTATCAATTAAAACTAAATAATTTATTTTAACTTGTTTTTTTTGCACCTACTGCAGTTACCCCATGTAAGTAAAAACCTGCTATCACTAAATTGATAAAAAGCATTAACTGAACAATGGACATACCTTAAAAATCCTATAGTACAGGAACATCATGATGATACACGGTATATAGAAGGATCCGAGCGAGGAGAAGATGACATAATCTGTGCTATTAAAGAGACATTGGTGTGGACTGCGGTCTGGCGTGTTGTTCAGCCCCAGGACCACGGGGGAGCCTATCGCAGCGGACACTAGCCAGGCCACTCCGATCATGACCCAGACGCGAAGGTTGCTTTTGTGTTTCGCGTACTTTATTGGTTGTGTGACGGCTATGTACCTGCAAAAGAAAAAGTATAATATAAAAAAGGCGTGTGTGCCGAGTTCACGTGTCAGAAGTGAAACTTCTTTGGCAAAATTCAAATATACCGATATCGTCGCCTTACTCCATGACCCGGGGTATTGCCATGACGCAACCATGAAATTTTACTCTCAAGAAGTTTAACTTCAAAAAAACTTTGGATCTATTAAAATTGAAAGAGAAGAAGAAATTCGATTGCGGCGAGTTGCAATTATTCGTCAGCATCAAATACATTCTACTATGAGACTATGAGATATTACGGCGAGATGGCGAAGGTAGAGACTTCAATGAATCATGAATCATGATCAATTTAATTAATTTAATTTTTCTTTTTTTTTTCTAATTCTAAAAGGATTCTTTTGAAAGAAGCCTGTGCGATGAGTAAAATCAATTTCTTATTACATATTAAATCGTGACGAAAAAAAATGATGTCTGCTTACTATAATTAGACATTCGTTTTCATTGAAGCTGTAAATAATACAAGAATAATGTATTTGCTGTTCAATGAAAGCTCAGAAGCAAGGCTAGATAACAATTTCCTAGTAACTGGTTAAGAGAAAATACTTATATATATTATCATCGCGATACCAGGAGCGGAACAACGACTTGCTGCGCATTAATAAAGATGATATATTTGAAGAACTAAAACCGAGATTTTCATACGGTATTCTCCATGAAACAAAGGTTAGGCATATGATGTAAATTATTTTATGCAAATTTGGAAAATTTATGTTGCTGTTCCAAGATTAATCGTGCTCCCTGAAGGCTTTCTAACCGTCTCTTGTGGATATGGCCATAATGTTTATGAAGTCACCCTCGTAAATAGTTCATAATTTATTATTATGAAGAGACAAAATAATTTGGAAAATCCAAAAGTGCACGCCTCATAATTTTTTTTTAATAAATATTTTTAATTATTATTTTTGTTTATTTAATAACAATTAAACCACATCGAATCAGACCCTGAAAAATGAAAGGGTTCTATTCCTGAGCATACTCAAGCGTAAGAGAAAAAAAAAGACTCGATTAGTAAAGTATTTCGGTCGCTATCGTGTTAACAAGAAAAAGGATCCGCACATACAGACACACGGACGTCCAAGACAGAACTTTTTTAAACTGTTTTTTAACTAGTTTAAATAACAAAAATGACATCAAAAATATCATGAACGTTAAAAATAGTGTTTTTTCTTAATATGTGTGTGTATGTATTATCTTACAAGTGCAATGTATGATACATAAAGACATTTTAAGTTTGAAAAATCAGATGTTTTGCGCGAAGCGACAGTAGTACCCACCTCAACGCTTCGCTTATGAGGCGTGCAATACGTAAAATATTTTAAGGTATTCGTTTTTACTATAAAATTCTTTGTTATATTTGAGTTTAGTGTTTTGGTATATTTTGGTAAATTCTTGATGATAAAAATTCATGAAATGTATAATTTCCAAATCAATAACAAGACAGTTGCTAGCACAGAATGAATTTATATTTTAATTTATTTTGCTTGTATTATAACATATTATAATCTTATATATAAAATTCTCGTGTCACAATGTTAGTCTGCATACTCCTCCGAAACAGGTGGACCGATTCTCATGAAATTTTCTGTGCATATCGGGTAAGTCTGAGAATCGGCCAACATCTATTTTTCATATGTACCACGGGCGAAGCCGGGGCGGGCCGCTAGTATATTATAATATCTGTTTCATCCTTCATTAACAAAAGTATATAAATGTCCAATAACTTTACCTTAAAAGGGCTTTAAAATCACTGGACCGTATTTCATTAAGTTTATTCAATTATCAAGACAAATACCGAGAGGTTAGCGAAGAATTTAATTACACGCAATTAAGAAAAATGTTATCTTCGTGAAACGTTGCAATTTATAAGAACAATTAGGAAATAGATCGTCTAATGATACTGGAAAGCCTAATAGAATTATCTAGAAAGGTTCAATGTATTTTTGAAAGAAAGAAAGAAGAAAGAGACATAATAAATTTTTCGTTGTTTTTTTCATTTATATTAAGTTTGGTAACTTACAAAGCAAACGTTATACCAGTTACTGATTGGTTGGAGTAATTATACATTTTTTTACAATTTTTAACAACCTTTGGAATATACAAACATTTGGAATATGACTTTATGTTAATTAGCCTTTGAGGTTGGCTTGGTAGGTAGAACTGCCTTCAAAGCCAGAGGTCGTGGGTTCGATTCCTACGCGGGGCAAATATTTGTGTGATGAACATAGATGTTTGCTCTGTGTCTGGGTGTTAATTATCTGTATAAGTATTTATTTAAAATTATATATTATGTATGTTAATCAGCCATCTGGTTTCCATAACACAAGCGAAAGCTTATTATGGGATCAGATCGTGCCGTGTGTGAAAATTGTCCTGAAATATTTATTTATTTATACCATAATATTATAACATGTGATTAAAAATCGGTCAAGCCGTTTCCTACGAGTAGGGTAACTAAAATTGTGACCTATAATTTTATTGGTATAGATTATCACTTATCAGGCTATTTAACTTGTGTGTATCCTTTATAAGTGAGCAGTTTAGTCACTTGAGACCTATAAAAGACATTTACACACCCATATAAGTTTAACTATGTAATAAATCTTTTATTTTATTAAAAGTTCTGAATTTTTGAATATGTTTCAAGGAAAACTTTGAAACTATCGAAACGGTTTTGAATATTTCATCAGTAAAAACCTGCGAATGTCATAGTAATTTTTCGGTGTGAATCCGTGTGTAAACCATACCAACCATGGTCCATGTGGTTAATTAATTTTTAAGCTGTTTTGCTCCAAAACCAATTATTGTTCAACCGTATAAAAAAATGCCTCTTTTTAAAAGTAGCTTTAGAAATATGTCTGCGTAAAATCCATTGTTTTCCTGACGATGCACCGTGTTTGTTTTTAATTAGCCTTTGAGAATTTTTAGAACATGACTTCGAATTAAAACATTTTTCATAAACTGACAATAATATATTTTCTCTTGTTTTCCTCAGGAGCAACATTTACTAGCTGGGTAATTATAATTTTAAAAATTTCAGTAGAACGTTGAACTGTATAATTAATTTGTCATGAAATAAATATCGAAATCTATGCCCGATTTTTTATTTGTACCATCAGTTTTGTCTTCTTGTATCTTTCATAAAAATATAAAAGTTTATAATCTACTTGCTGTGCCCCACGGTTTCACCCGCATTGCTCAGCTCCTGTTGGTCTTAGCGTATGATATATAGCCTATAACCTTCCTCAATAAATGAGCTATCCAACACCGAAAGAATTATTCAAATCGGACCAGTTGTTCCTGAGATTAGCGCGTTCAAACAAACAAACGAACTTTTCAGCTGTATAATATTAAATTATATTAAAGTATAGATTAGTTTTACAAATTTGCATACTAATAAAACTCGAAAGTTTTATTACTTTTTAGTTGGCAGTTTTCCACTATATATATTATGTCGGTCCTTAAAAACCCGCCAGAAGGCGGTTGGGAAAAATTCATTTAAAGCTATGACGCTTCCATTTTATGCTTTTTCTTTTATTTTTTAATAATGCGATGTCCTTTTTAGATATTGTTTTCATGAATAAATTAAACATAGGAAACCAATTAAGTTTGTTTATTGTTTTAACTTTCTTGGATAAGGCTGAAATAAATTTGTTAGAAGACGGTTTTTTATGAAGAAACGAAACAATTAAAAGGGAATAAATAAGCAGAAGAAGAAAGAGGTTTGTCACGATTTGCAAGAGGGAGTTATCTTAGCTAAGAATCTATTATAGTTAGGTACATAAATGAAAATATACCATAAGCAGAATCCAGGTATGAATTGATTTACAGTGTAAAGCAAGAACATATTATATTTAATGAAGTACAGACAGACACTTTACTTTTATTATATCTATATGTAGATACGATAGAGAAAGCAACAGTCCCTATTTACCTGACACATAAACCGCTGAACCGATTTTATATTTATTTATATAGGTACCTATGTTGAGGTTTTTGCAACATACAATATTATCTTTGCAAAACACGTTTTAGGCATAGGGTCTCTCGGACCTTTTAGAGGATTACATATACATACATATTATGTACCAATGCTATAGATAATTTGAGCTCTTGGGTCTATCTTACGTTTTTTTTTCTGCAAATTCCTCATAAGAACGAAAAGGCAGAAGTTTTTCATAAAACGAATATTATTCGAAGTGCATGCTAGCGAAGCGGAAAGTTTTTCTTTACTAATATTATAAAAAGATACAGTTTTTTTTAGTATCTCTTATTTTCAAACGTATTGATGCGATCATAAATATGTATTCTTAACAGAAAGCTACAATTAAAACTACTAAGGGCTGGATTTTCAATCCTTGGTTAAAACTTACCCGTCCAATAAAGTATTACACGATACTATTAAAATGTCACCTGTAAACTGTCAAATACGGGCAATTAGATTACATTTTAGAAATTGTTGTTTAATACGTTATTAGACGAATAAGTTTTAACGAAAGATTGAAAAATCTGTCCTAATAAGAAATAACATAGGATTTATACCGCACCGGGCAAAGCCGGGGTAAGCAGTTTGTCTATATTAACATAGATATAAAGATTTCACTATCAAAATATGGATCTGAATTTAAATAAATAAATACACAATACCTGTCAACTGAAATAGCGACGAGGTTGAATATACTGGACGTTGAGCACGTGACATCCATCGCGATGTAGCAGTCGCACACCACAGCTGGCAGACCCCATACTCCGTTTGCCTGTAAAAAAAAGAATACGAAAATATGTACTTATAAATAGGATTGTTTATAAACATACACACAATCATACTTAAAACTATACATATAATATCTATTCTATAATATAATCTATACTTATAATATTATAAAGCTGAAGAGTTTGTTTGTTTGTTTGAACGCGATAATCTCAGGAACACTGGTCCGATTTGAAAAATTATTTCAGAGTTAGATAGTCCATTTATCGAGGAAAGCTATAGGCTATATATAATAACGCTAAGACCAACAAGAGCGGAGCCACGCGGGTGAAACCGCGAAGCGCAGCTAGTATGTAATATGTATGCATAAAGACGTTCGTTCAGATTTTATCAATAACCAATTCCTATTTATATTCTGATTTTTACATTGTTAAATGCTTAGTCTGCTATATTTTTTATATGTTTTAGTTTAATGTTTAAAATGTTTTGTTACCTACAGACATATAATTGGGTTAAAATTTTCAGACTGGCTGAATATTTTTTTTCGCTACTAAAAATATATTTTAGAGACAATAACCTAACTAATCTTTGAGCTAATCCCCATGTTTCTATGTCCAACAATGTCATGTAGGGTTACAAAAATATATTAAGCCAGGTTTTAATCCTTTTAGTAGGAGTCCCTAAAGACATTGAAGTTAGTGAGTGGACTAGCCAGGATTAAATAGCAAGAAAATTATTTATTTTCGCATTTTTCAACCGACTTCAAAAAAAGGAGGAGGTTCTTAAGTCAACTGTGTATTTTGGGTTAGTTATCTCAGAACTTTCAACTGGGTGAACCGATTTTGATGATCATTTTGTTATTGATTGGTCCCATGAATATTGTCCACCACCATTTGGAAGCAATTTATTTTTTTGTTAAAAATAATAAAGTATTTACTAAATAATATACTCTATCCATTTTATAATCTCCATTAGCAATAAAAAGAAGTCAAATATCATCCTAACAGAGCTTTAAAGAGATTTTGTATAGAATTGGAAAAACATTGGAAGGGAATCTATTCTACGGCTTTGGAATTCACAAAGCTGTAATAATTGCACCTGGGATATAGAAATACTATACTTTAGTCCCTTTTCGATTTAAAGTTTTAATAAATTAAACAGTTTTATAGAACTATGCGGGTTTTTCTTTGAAAACGCGGACGAAGCCGCTGGCGGAAAGCTAGTAAATAAACAAAGTATAAAAATCTTCAACCAAGTTCAAACAAAAACTTCTGAAGTGTTTTCGTATATTTTTAAGACGAATTTTTCGCCGATGATGTCAAATCTTGCGAAAATAACTAAAATTAATGCAGTGCTTGAAATAATGACAAGCTTTATATTTTAGATGTTATGAATATTTTATTACTCTTTTCTTATTTGGTTCCGCAAAACAATTTTTACTCAGATTTTATAAACATATATTTACAACTAGCTACTCCCCGCGGTTTCACGCCCGTGGCTCCACTCCTATTGGTCGTAGCGTGATGATATTATTATAGCCTCTAGCCTTTCTCGATAATTGGCTCGATAATAGGCTAGAAATAATTTTTCAAATCGGACCAGTAGTTCCCGAGACTAGCGCGTTCAAACAAACACTCTTCTGCCTTATAACATTACTATAGATATACAAAAATACATACATACACGATGTAAATACAAACTTACAAACATAGGCACGTAGGTATAAGAAACAACAATGCTCACAATATATCCTTCTTCTAAAAGCTGTACAGTACAGTATTACACAGTTATCAATCTATTTGGCCCCGATCTCTAGCTCAGCAATCTGTTATGACGCGTCAGATAAATAAAACTTGTATCGAATATCGCGGTAAGATATTACTTTTGATTTACGCCGTGAAATCTGCTACGTGGAAGCTGAAATATTATGTCCTATCCACTCCTACTAGGTAATTATTATGGCTGCTTGAATTTGATACTTTTTATTTTATGGCATTAAAATTATTTATAAATAAAACGCGGAATTTAATTTAAATAATTTTTTCCTTCACGCCAATCCGGGGCGGACCACGAGGTAGGTTCGAATCGCCGCCGCCGCATGATCGAACTTTTTGTATTCTTTATAAATTTATAAGTTTGCTTATGTTTAACGGTTTCACATTATACGCATAGAACTCATTTTTTAAGTAGGTTACAAGAATCGAGGTCTTTTAGTTTTAGTTTTATAGCATTCAAATCATATATATATAAATGAATCGCAAAATGTGTTGGTAAGCGCATAACTCGAGAACGGCTGAACCGATTTCGATAATTCTTTTTTTATTATATTCCTTGAAGTACGAGGATGGTTCTTATGTAGAGAAAACGTAAATATTATGTACCACGGGCGAAGCCGGGGCGGACTGCTAGTGATTTATAAATAAGGAATCGAGGTCTGCTTAACCCTACTAAACAATATATTAAAGAAACCTTTTCTGTACCGATCGTGCTGAGATAATACCTCATTGTGGTAACAATAATGGTTTTACACCATTTCTCACCTAATCCGATACATACAAACCCAATAAATATACAAAAGACCGAAACATTTGATTAATTTATTACGCATATTGAAACGCGGAGCTTTTAAAGTAATGAAGCGTTCCGTAAAATATACAAATTCTCTTTTAATCACATACAAGGGTTTGAGTTAATAAAAATAAACAACGATATCGCGAATCAGCTGACTTCGTTTGATTTCTTCATACTGGATGAACGTATATTTGTAAATTGAATTCATTACACGTTGAAGGTTGTGTTACATGGGAAATAATATAGGTATGCTGTTGTATTTGGAATGTTTTTCTTGAAAATAAGATTTTCTACTAGAAAACACTATTGACAAAAGTTTGATAAATCCATATACAAAAACATAATGTATTCTGCAAAGTATTGGTTAGGTAGACTTAACTACATATTTAATATTTATTATTTAAGTAATCCGTGGTATTGAGTCACTATGCGTTGGTATGTATTAACTAGGTAAGTAAAGTGAAAAATTTATTATCAATGAAAATATATAACAATGATATTATCTTGGTATGAACGATTCCCTAAACTAAATTGTTTAAATTAAAATATGCAAATAAATTTATAGTAGGTAGAAGTTGTTAATTGCATTCACATTCTTTATACAATTCTGAATCTATTAAATTAAGGGCCGATTTTTCAATGCACCAAGCATTGAAAAATCGGCCCTAAATTAAAACTTATCCGTCCAATAAAGTATTACACGATAATATTAAAATGTCACGTAAACTGTCAAATACGGGCAATTAGAATATGTTTAAAATGTTAAAATGGTAGTTTTATATACATTATTCGACGAATAAGTTTTAACCAAGGATTGAAAAATCAGCCCTTATAAAATAAAAGCACTGATTTCTTTTTTTGTATCAATATAAAAGTGTACTAAAAAGTTTCTATTATTTAATATTATGAACTAACTAACGCTACCGACTTCATCCAAATTAAATAAGCATAATTAACGTTAGCCGAATATTTTAGTAATTATTGTCCTTCTGTTATAACTATCAGATATACTATTATAATTTTATACATTCAATATTCTAAATACTTTACTACATAGTACATAGCCATCTTACCTGCTTGCAACTTCAAATATTGACGATGTATTTTTCAAACTTATTTCGACATACGAAACCTTATAAAATATGAACACAAAAGAGAGTTGATACAGTTAAATAAAAATGAAATTACAATTCAACTCAATAAAAATGTATTATATTTACGTTGCTAAAACACCAACATTACTCCAGCCTCACGTCTCAAGGGATCTTAATTCAGAGTACGTCCTCTCAACTGGGGTATAAATTGTTAGAATGAGTGCAAATGCCTCGAACCCATTGTGGAAAAGAGTGCGGGCAAGTTTTTGTATTTATATGGCTTTAATCCTAAATTTGTTTCTGCTATAATATGTGGATAAATTCCTAAACTAGCTTGCGCTCGTGGCTTCACCTACGTTGTGTTAACTTAGCAAATAATACTAATACTAAAACCTTCCTCTTGAATCACTCTATATCTATACTAATATTAAAAAGCTGAAGAGATTGTTTGTTTGAACGCGCTAATCTCAGGAACTACTGGTCCGATTTGAAAAATTCTTTCGGTTTAGATAGCCTATATAATAGAAGAAGGCTATAGGCTATATATTATGATCACGCTAAGACCAACAGGAGCGGAGCCATGCGGGTGAAACCGCGGAGCGCAGGTAGTCTATTATAAAAAGAGAGCATCAAAATATGTTGCATAGTTTAAAAGTACATACACACGCGTTTTCTATATCTGAACAAATTAAATAATTAAACCTTCCTTATGACCTCTCTATACAAAAAATCGCATCAAATACGTTGCGTAGTTTAAAAGCATAGGTACATAGAGACATACAGACAGCGGGAAGCAACTTTCGTTTATACTATGCAGTAATTTTAAATAAACGTTTTTTCTTCTTTCTTCTTCTTCTTCTAATTTTTGAAGTGAAAACTTCTTTAGCGGCGTTGGGTATAAAATCATAAACTCGCGTCAGGATACGTGACCAGGATCGAAAAAGCGTAAGACGGAAGGATATAAAACAACGTTAATAATCAAGTTTTCACTTCTGCCGGCACTCCCGGAGTGCAACCCGTCTTTTTTTTCTTATGTCTACTATATGGTGGTTATTTATTTGTTTTCTTAGGTCTGGAGAATTGATCGCTGCTCGTGAATTAGCTCGATTGGTTTTCGGTTCGATTTATAGACTTAAAGAAGGAAAATACGTTCATCTATAAGACTCAATGAATTAAGTAACAGACCAAATTTCTCATTCTTACTAAATTACTAATATAATGTCTACTGAAAATAATTAATCAACATAATTTACGCATACACCATACGGTAAAATAATAGCTAAGATCCTATCCTACTATATCTTATATATAAATTTTTTTTTTTTTTTTTTTTGATGTTACATATCTGCAATCAGTCAGAAAAACTATAAGCAGATCGGTTGAAATGTGTGGACGATTGGGCGAAGCTAAGGCCAGTGCCTTAGTTCGTCTTAATTAGGGAGCACGTCGGCTCTCTTCAGTCTTTGTATAGCTTTAGGCTGTAGGAGTATGTGTGATAGTGGGTTTGGATGGGATGTCAAACGATCTTTGTATTTAGTTGTAAAGCGATTTGCTTCTTCTGTGATTGTAGGCATTTCCAGATATTCGTGGATTTCTGTATTGCGGGCGTACCATGGAGCAGCAGATATCACTCTGAGAATGTTATTCTGTGTTCTTTGTAGGCAGTTTATATTTGATTTGCTGGCTGATGACCACAACTGGATTCCATAAGTCCAAATCGGTTTATATATAAAAATGAATCGCAAAATGTGTTGGTAAGCGCATAACTCGAGAGCGGCTGAACCGATTTCGATAATTCTTTTTTTATTATATTCCTTGAAGTACGAGGATGGTTTTTATGTAGAGAGAAAACGTAAATATGTACCACGGGCGAAGCCGGGGCGGACCGCTAGTCTTTATATATAAAAATGAATCGCAAAATGTGTTGGTAAGCGCATAACTCGAGAACGGCTGAACCGATTTCGATAATTCTTTTTTTATTATATTCCTTGAAGTACGAGGATGGTTCTTATGGAGAGAAAACGTAAACATGTACCACGGGCGAAGCCGGGGCGGACCGCTAGTTCAGGATAAAAACTATTGAGAATATTATTTCCAAAGAAATCTTAATATTTTCGAGACGAGAGAGAATTGTAAAAATTTTCCGTTCAAGCTTAATTTTACCCCTTTTCTTGAGCTTTAAACTTTTAGCCGCATAAAGAAGCTTCCGCGCTCTCAAAATGTTCAAAAGTAATCAAAGCTTTTTCATAAGCTCTTTATAATAAGGAGAAAATAAAATATAGCCGCTGTCTCTCAGCTAAAGTTTGATCTTTGAAATAAGTCCAGTAGTTTTTGAATAAGCATAATATTAGTCACAACATTCAAATTATTAAAATATAAATATAATATTTTTAATATATTAGTGCTATATGCAAGCAAGCAATTTATATAAATATAGAATTTCTGAACTGTGAAATGCAGTACCTACTTAAAAATGCCGAGAGGCCTTCATATAAAATGCAGTTTCAGCTTAAATATAAATAACATTACCTTGGTTTTAACCCTGTCGAAGCATTCAGTGTACGCTCTTTTAGGTGTTAACTTTCAAGGTGGGTTTAGATAAGTCTGAAATATATGAAAGAGCGGCTAAAATATCTACTTATGGTGGTAGGAATTGCGACCGTATTCGTATTAGGCTTAAAGCCAATTTTGAGTAAATACTGTGAAGGTGTTTAAAGGTATATCGCTTTTAGGGCGATTAAACATGAGATATTTATGTAGTATGCGGTAAAATCATCATTCAGCGCTTATAAAATACCTACTAGGTTTCAGCACGTGACTGCTCTTGCTTTCGATTAAAATTTTCATTTATGTTGATCAAAACTCATTTCTAGACAATAATGAATCAGAATCACAAAAAACACAAATTTAGTGTTTCTATGTTTGTGTAGGTATGTATCTACATAAAATATAATAATTGTCATTATCTTAGAAATTTAAAGGTCACTGAAAAATTTCCGATAATATAATATGGCATTTAAATTGTTGCTATAAAGATATTTTATTTCATTCGTTTAAAAGGTATTTAAATTCTTAACATATTCTCGCGTCGCACAATGAAAAACACTGCCTAATTTCGGTAACAAAGATTCTTCAATTCACCTAAAAATGAGAACACTAAAGCTTAATATAATCATATTATCGTGTTGAATAAAACAATACATACAACAATATTTCACAAAACAATTTGCCGTAAACTCTAAAAGTTTGCTTAAAACTTTTGTTTAAAACTTTTTAACAATAAAATCATTTCAATTTAATAGAACTTGTGCTAATCAAGTTAAACTTCAGTTCTTTATTAGGTTATATACATTATAACTTCATTGTCGGATAAATAAAATCCAAACAGCTTATTGAAGTGAAACTTCTTTATCGGGGTTGGACAAAAATTTTGTGTAACATTTTTGCGTTACGCCGTACGCGTGACATTTTTGCGTTACGCCGTACGCGTGACATTTTTGCATTGCGCCATACTCGTGACATTTTTAAGGCCATAAAGAAGTTTCACTTCTTACGTGTGTACTCTAGTATACGCATACATTTTTTTTTCTTCACTAGCTGTGTCCCGCAGCTTTTACATCACAGCGTACTAATTATTGTTAAACAAAATCTTACCTTCAAATGACCAGAACAGGAAAAAATTCACATAGAACCATTCGGAAGGTACTAGCTTTCAAAAGAAGAACCATCAAAATCGGATTACCCAGTTGAAAGTTCTGATGTAACAAACCCACAAAAATACAGTCGAATTCAGAACACTCGAGATGAAATGAAATATTACTGAAGCTTATTATTGGTTTTATTAATGACACGTTTAATATATGCGGTAAGGTTGGTTGGAATCAATTGTGTACAGTGCTTGCTACAAATTATTGCGGTTTACATTATCTATACTAATATTATAAAGCTGAAAAGTTGGTTTGTTTGAACGCGCTTATCTCGGGAACAACTAGTCCGATTTGAAAAATTCTTTCGGTGTTCGATAGCCCATTTATCGAAGTAGGCTATATATCATCGACCTAAGACTAACAGGAGCGGACCAATGCGGGTGAAACCGCGTGGCACAGCTAGTTTTTAATATTCTACGACTAATACCGTATTTTGTATAATGTTTCGTTCGTCATGATGTTTCGTTCAAAACAAATAAAAATATGTCGTACAGTTCATCTTGCATATCTAAACTAACATTATAAAGAAGGTTTGATTGCTTATTATTATTATTTTATTATTTGATTGTTATTTAGACTATAATGTTAACTATAATGAAGAATGTAATGTCACTAAAACATTTTTCAGTAAAGACTCTCTTCTATTGTAAAATAGTTATCAGATCGCACGTAGAGCCAAGCGTCTCTACCCAACAAACTTTAAACCCTAGTTAAAATATGTGACTTGGCCGGTTCGCTACGAACCACAATATACTCTAACTAGCTTGCCCCGCGATTTTACCCGCATTTGTTCCGCTCCTATTTGTTTTAGTATGATGATATTATGTAGCCTTCCCCGATAAATGGGATATGTAACACTGAAATAATTTTTCGAATAGGTCCCGTAGTTTCTTAGATAAGCGCGTTCAAGCAGACTAATAAACAAACAAATCCTTCAGCTTTATAATATTAGTATAGATAGATAAATAAATAAAATTGTCACCTTGCGAAATCCAAAGTTCGCATATCGTATAAATTATTTTGATTTTTACGCAGACCAATGTCAGACGAAATTGTAATTTATACACGACTGTCCGAAAATGGTAATAGTTTCAGAGTTCATGTTATATTCATGTGAGTTTATTCAACCATAACTCCGAAATGCCTCAACAGATTTCGACGTTCGTGATGTATATCTAGATTTTAGATATTCGCTAGTGAAATATACGTATATTAAAGTAATTTTTTTGGGCTTTTAGTTTTGATTAATATTTTATGATAGAGCAAGAAAAGAAGCAATATTAACACTGGTGCTGTTGTAGATGCTTCGCCGAAATTAGCCAAAACCCCAAAAAAAAAAAATAGGGTGATTATAAATTGAAAATAATCTCGATTATTTTTCCGACCCAAATATCGACCAATAGAATTGCACCATTCGACGTCACGTGGTACAACCTACATGGTATTATACTGATAATTTTTTGAAAATTTTCTCTGGTCGTTGATGTCAAACTGACAGGTTCAATTCAATTGTGAAATTATTGGCCGACATTTGGGACAGAAAAATAATCTCCCGAATACCACACGAGCTTCAAAAAATCACTCGCGCTTCGCGCTCGTGATTTTTTAACCTTGACTAAAAACTTGACTCCTTCATTTGTTTGCAACGAACCTATCGGAAAATACCCGATAATTTTGAAGCTCTTGTGGTATTATAAGTGATAATTTTCAACTTACTGAAACCGTGCATTTTTGGGAAATGTGTAACTACACAAAACAAATAAATAATCCGATTTTCCATACTCCTATTACATCACGTAATACTTGTTATCACGCTAATAATATATACAGTGTAAACTATAGTGTTATACAAAGACAATGACCAAACATGTTACATCGATAACCCGGTTAAAACTAGGTTTACATTTAATGAATAGTAATGTGCCGTGTGTTTGCTTACTCTGTTTTGGTAACACGATAATACAAAGGAAATTGCGTGGAATAAACTGTAAAATACAGGATGTTTTTGCTAATTTGAGCCTAGGATTCGCTTGCTTTAAAATTTGAATCATCTATTTCATGTTATAAAACTTTATTTTTGATATAAATACGTCCTTATTTGAAAAAATTATGTTGCGTTGAATGTTTATTTTTAATTGGAAGTTGCCTATAGAGCTTCTAAAATTAAGCTCAGTTGCCTAATTTACTTTTAGCATGTTACATAATACTGTATAATATCTATAATCCATACTAATATTATAAATGCGAAAGTAACTCTGTCTGTCTGTCTGTTACTCAATCACGCCTTAACTACTGAACCAATTTGCATGAAATTTGGTATAGAGATGTTTTGATACCCGAGAAAGGCATTAAAATTTATATACTTATATTTTAATGTAAAAATGTCTAGGTACTCATTCAGGCAGTAAAAAATTGCTTGATGATAATTAATATGTTTTGAAACATAGGGTGTGATAGTGTCACATACAGAAATATCCTATTTTCTTGGTATAAACTAGTATAGGATTATATTATCTGTTGTATAAATGGATTTAGGTAGGTAGATATATGTATTATCACGTGGGTGCAATAAGAAAGAATAAAAATCCAGTTGAAGTCCTGAAAATTGCTTGACTGAGCAAAAGCAATCTCTAGCGCAGCGAAAAAACGTAGTTATTTTGGTATTCATAAAAAAAATCAAGAATTCATTTACTAATTTAAACCTTACTTCTCTAGTTATACATGCTATAATAAAAGATTTGCAAATCTAAAACATTGTATCTACTGTACTCTCCTGATAAACGAATATTAAATAAAAAAGTCTGGCTTTGATAAAAAATGTGTACGAAACAATGCAAGAATAACTGAAAATTGATACTCGAAACTCTTCAGTTAAAATTTATTACAGTTATGCTTTTAAGATATTATATTGTTAGGGTAAATATACACGAACAACTATTCACGTTAATGTAATGTATACCTACAATGTTGTATGGTAAGAATTTAAGATTAAAAGTAGGAAAATGTGGGCTCTACCTATAGATACCTCTACTTACCGGACTCTTGCTAGTAATGTCCGTTTTAAAAATGGTTAATCACTACATAGTATAAAATAAAGTCGCTTTCTCTGTCCCTATGTCCCTATGTATGCTTAAATCTTTAAAACTACGCAACGGATTTTGATGCGGTTTTTTTTAATAGATAGAGTGATTCAAGAGGAAGGTTTTAGTATATAATTTATTATGTTTTAGACAAAGCGGGCGAAGCCGCGGGCGGAAAGCTAGTAACCTAATTATTGAAGACCTGCATTGAATATCTACCTAACGTGTACAAAAAATATTTCGTTGTTCGTTCTATCTGGCAGTTCGGATAAGTTATCCAAAAATAGTACGCATATATTCATCTGCTAACATTTTAACACGAATAATATAGTATAAGGTAATAATATTTGATCCCATATTGAATCACATTGCTATTATAATTTAAAGGGGGTGGGAATAATTATAATTTGAATGTAATAGAATCGATTTGGGATCGTCAATTGTCTGATTGATAAAGGCAATTTGATAACAGAAAGCTATTAACCAAAGTGAGGGTAGTTGGGATATCAAATGTATTGATCACTTATGGACAATTTTATAACAATTTAATAAATGACATTTATATCAAAAGTGGTTGTTAATATCATACAGATAGAGTTGGTGTAAAAGTTGGTAGAATGACATACACATAATATTTGTAAATATTAAACAATACGTAGTATTAAAAAAAGGTATGGAAATCAATATTTAAAAGATAATACGATCAAATAATGAAAATTAAAAAAAAGAAACATATTAAATATTTTACCGCCTTTTTCAATCACCAACAATAAAATCCATTGTCACAAGTATATTCTATTTAGCTTATCTGATAGTTAAAATAAAAACAAATGTATTAAAATGTAAGACGAAAAGTGTCAAATGGTTTAGTTACTATTAATAGTTACTTCATAGGCAACTAGAAAAACTGTTTAATACTATACTAGTACTCATAGTATTAGATTATCTGAGCTAATACTACAGATTAAAAAATAGGTAGATTAATCTTCCTAAATTATTGGACATGTGGTGGATATAAATATGCCAATAAAATTACTATTAACGTATAATTAGTGCATTTCGTTGAGAAAATTGCAGTTGACGTTTGAAACGAGAGAAACCACATTTGGTGTTCACATGATTTGCAAAATGTTTGCAAACTGACAGTTTGCGGCGTGTGCTCAGTGCTTTGGATATTTTAATGAATTTCAAGCTTATTTCTAATTACGGCATAATTACGGTGATAGCCATATATGTGACTAGCTGCGCTTCGCAGTTTCACTCGCGTGGCTCCGCTCCTGTTGGTCTTAGCGTATCCTATAGCCTTCATCGATAAATAGGCTATTTAACACGGAAATAATTTTTCAAATCGGACCAGTAGTTCCTGAGATTAGCGCGTTCAAACAAACAAACTCTTCAGCTTTAGAATATTATTTTCATAAATATTGTAAGGTAAATTTACCTAAACAGAACTTTCTAATTGAAATAAATATATAAGCCATCCTTATTTTGAGTACATATGTAATATATTATGATGATTTTCTTCGATCGTCTGTTAGTTTTTCACATTTGTAAGTCTTATAGAAGCGAGTATAAGAGCATACTGCAATTAATAAAATACAAAAGTGTACTTACTCTATCAAATTCAATGCTATAATCCTATATTGCACTTTCTAAGACGAGATAAACCGCTAGTACATAGAGAACCTTATGTACGTCGAGATCTAACGTTAGTTGGCGAGGCTTATGTTCTTAAAGGATTATTTATCACCCAAAAAACTTGGCCAATATTACCAGTATATGTGTTGAGAATATAAAGATCTTGATCTTTTAGTCTAGATATTGCGTTATATACCTACTAAAGAAGAGGAGATTATTAAGTACCTAATTTTAAGTAACTGCAAATTAGGTATTTATTCTGATGACATTGAAAGTTAAACATAGCAATTTATAAGTAAAGCAAAGTATTAAAGTAGGTATAGGTCTAGATATATTTTTGTTGTCTTATTATTTTGAAGATGTCGTTATAAAATAAAAATAAAGAAAGAGAAAAGAAAAGAGTTATCAAACAGAACTTTTTATGTCGCATCATACAGTATTGTCTCAGTTGAAAAATGCCAAAGGATAAATTGGGCCTAATTCTTTTGTTTTCGAATTACACTCGAAAAAACATGTTCAACGAATTTAACGTGAAATTTTATAACGAATTAGGCTTGAACACACGCCACTGAACAAATTGGCTTTACATACGATTCCTGTGTCATGTCACTTGAAAGTTGAAGCCAATTAGGTAATTACATTTCTATTTTTGGAATTAAATACTAGGTATTAGCGTGTGTTATTTTGACGGTAAAATATAGCTTTATAATAACGTTCAACTGCCTTTCCTTACTGACGTAATCCGACCTAAGTCGATTGATATAAAAATATACAGCGCAACGCCGCGGCCGTCCGCGTCGCGGTCGGTGTACTTAGCTCAAAGTTACTTATAGTTTTTCATTTTTCTGTTAAATTATTATAAGAAATCTTCAATCACAAACTTGACTAGCACAGAAAATTTAAATATTTAGTTTCTATATCAGTACATAATAGTATGCTTTGATCTTTAAAATTACACAACAGATTTTGATGGAATTTATAATAGATAGAGTGGTTCTAAAGGAATATGTTAAGGTAAAGTTTTCTACATAATAAATTAAACATTTACTAGCAACACAAAACAAAACAATTTCAATTCTTTGATTCATCGTGAGGAAATCTTCATGACTAAAAAGTTAAAAAACTTCTGAACAACCCGAACTTTCAGCTAAAATGCTCACAAATCCTGCCCCATTCAACATACGGATTGATGATACCTTAGAGTCCCATATTTAATTATTTAATGAAATCCACAACAGGTTAATCTATACTTATAATAAATCTGTAGAGAGGCCAATTCTGTACATGAAATATATTTAAAAAAAACTATGAAGGGGTGATAAGGGATCGCTATTGATGCCAAAAATGCAATCAGTAAAATTTTTGTCTGTCTGTCTGTCTGTCTGTCTGTCTGTATATTCGTTATAGAAACAAAAACTACACGACGGATTTTAACCAAATTTGGCACAATTATTCTTCATACTCCTGGGCAGGTTATAGTAAAAGAATCATGTAAATCGGTGTAGAAACACCAAAGTTACACATGAAATACGCTATAAGTCATCGCGCGAGAATACAGAATCATGCCATAAGGATTATTTTTGTGTATCAGTTGCCGCGTTCGACGCGCTTCGCGGCGGGAGCTATAAAAAGGCGGCGGGTCTGCACCCGTTTCGCGTTGTCACGGCATCACGTGTGAACGGCTGAACCGATTTCGATAATTCTTTTCTATTATATTCATTGAAGTACGAGGATGGTTCTTATGTAGAGAAAACGTAAATATGTACCACGGGCGAAGCCGGGGCGGACCGCTAGTACGTAATAGTTGTCGAGTTATTTACATATGCCCCTAGAGTTTCACCTGCGGGCAAAAACTTTCATCCCTTACTTATCTCAAGGGGTTGTAACTTATGTTTGATCCTACGTCTTTGAATGCTGTGGTTTGGCCGTGATAGCGTTTATGATATTAGCATGGTATTTCGTTGTATTTGCTGGTCATTCCTCTAATAAATATGTAATAAAACTGGTATTCTATAGCTTTCTGAATTCCACGATTAAATCGTTACTAGTTTTGCATCAGTTTTTCAATTTAAATTAAGATTTATTTACATTAATGGTAAAACGATTAAGTTAGAAGTATAGTACGAATTTGTTATATTCTCTAATCATTCTCCTGTAAAAACAGGTATTCTAAATTTCGCGCTTAATCTATACGAATTTCGCATCATTTTCCCGATATATAATACGATTATTTAAATACTAATAATAAAGTAGTATTTAAAATATTATTTTCCTACATTCTCTGGTCATTACCCTGTAACAAACAGGTATTCTGAATTTCGCGCTTAATCCATACGAATTTCGCGTCATTTCCCCGATTTAAATTAAGATTTATTTATAGTAATGGAATGCCAGCCGCACCACACTCGTCTCACCAATTGTTCTCGCGTCAAATGGCTCGGAGGGGATTGGCTCGATTGAATTGTCAAAATTGATGATGTGATTACACCCGTCTCACACATTTGAAATGTTTTAGACCGGGAGATACTGACACAAAATTTCGAGTCATTTGTAACACGGATGGCGGTTCTACAGGGGTCTTAGTACGCAATGACAAAAAGAAAAATGATGGTGTGAACGCTGGTACCGGTGGCTTAGTCGCGTGGGCGTTTGTCGAACTCGTCGGAAAAATAGCGAAAGTCAAACGATTTGTAACACAAAAATTTTAGAATTTACCGATAGCCCATAAAAAAGTAGTAGGCGTTAGTGTCATGCCATACTTTTCCGGTGTGAGTTACAGCCCGCCATACCGACGCGAATGTGTTGATTTAAATAAAACAATCATTCAACCATTTGTACCAGGCTAACTTTTGCACAGGTAACTATCGTCGTGCAGCCATTTACGAAAATCGCCATGCCATACTTTTTGGACGATTCCAAATGGTCGCCATACCGCCGAAAATCTGCAATAAATTTTTATTTCGCCAAACTTTTTGTACCAGTATTGCATTTGGATTTTTGGAGAGTATTTGATAAAATGTGACCATTATTATATTTGCCATACTTCTAGTAGGGGGAAAAAGTGCTGTCATACTTGAAAACTTAATTTATTATTAATTTATATAAGTGAAGATTTCCAACACATAGATCTTTGAAATTTTGTATTTATATTTGTTGATCCTCAAACTTACAGGAAAAATAAGTGCCATACTGTTACATACAAATCGTTTGACTTTCGCTATTTTCCGACGAGTTCGACTAACGCCCACGCGACTAAGCCGCCGGTACCAGCGTTCACGCCATCGTTTTTCTTTTTGTCATTGCGTACTAAGACCCCTGTAGAACCGCCATCCTGTTACAAATGACTCGAAATTTTGTGTCAGTATCTCCCGGTCTATTTCAAGTGATTTTTTAAATCGATTTATAGGGTTCGTAACCTTAAAAGGAAAAACGGAAACCTTATAGGATCACTTTGTTGTCCATCTTTATTCTTTATGTCAAGACCCTTTTTCTCTGAAACGCGTGGAGGTATCAAGCTGAAACTTATATTGAATACTCTCTCTACGTCTACAGTCCATTGAAGCTGTGAAAAAATTATAAGCCATCGCTATAAAAAGATACAGCCATTTACGCTGAATATTTTCAGTTTTCACAAATTTCAACATTCGCAAGGGAATTACAGGTTGAACACAGTTTCGTCTTAAAGCACAGATAAAGGAAAAATTGTTAAAGTATAAATTTAAAGTTTACAACATTGTAAAAATGTGTTGGTTCGGAACCCTCGGTGCGGTTCCAACTCGCACTTGAGCGATTTTTTAGACGAGTCACGATTCGTTACGAGCAGCTTTGGTGGGAAATGTTATATGTTTCGTAGTAATGTGCTTTTTATTGATACGTGGGCGGAAAGGGTGAGGTTTAATTTTCAGTGATTATCGTTCTGATTCGAATTATTTATAGAATGGGTGGTTGGTGTTAGTGATTAGGAATATATTGCCATGTTATATCTTATTTGCATTGATCGAGATCAAAGAATTGCTGAATTAATTTTGATAAATTTCAAATTAAAAATTTTAAAGTAAAATTAAATTGTGCTTTATGGGATACCGGCGAAAAATATCACTTTAAAAAAAGTCCCCGTGAAGTGCTTGTGGAATAGAAGTATCAAGAAAACACTATCTCGATAGCTTTGAATTTCTTTTGGATATTTTATATAGCTTTTAAAAGTTTTACGCGAATAAGCTGTCTTATGATAATATAATTTTCCTTCGTTAGACGATGAGTAACGACCACCACAAAGGCGAGATTATTAATTCCGTTCATCTTTTACTGAATTTATTTGAAATTTTTTACATTGTGAAAAATCTATTGTAACTGGTTGACTCACGTTACTTTGTCAGCTCTCAATAAAAATATTTTTCCCATTTTATGTGTCACAAATTATACAACACTTGAAACATACTTTTTCATTTCGAACCCAGCAACAAAAACAAACTCGTTAGCATTTTTTTGGTACCTAAGTATCTATCGATCTATTTCTATTTATTATTTTTATTTCATTTGAAAAAAAAACAATACCTACAGGTAATAAAAAATTTAAAAGTGTGTGCTATATTGTCAGGTGAACAAAAGAAAAGATCATAATTTACCTCTTAATTATATTATAATATAATATTATCCTGTTTCGTTCTCTCTTAATAAAAATATTATGATACTGCAAATTTTAACCTAAATTGATAGTATTACAATGCATTTTTTACCATATAACAGCAGAATAAGGCATCGGAGAAAAGCGTGTTAGAAACGTATTATTTTACCTTTTATAAACTGAATTATGACAGAATAATATCATAAATGCCGGACCATCGCGTGTGTTTTATATAAGAATCGTGATTTTTGGATATATTTTTTATGTATCCAATTTAAATATAATGGATTTTACACAAAATTTAGGCACGATTAACGTGTAAGTTTATTTTCATCTTAAATCTGCGCTCGAAAATATTTGTCTAATTTACTTTTATATATAAGTCACGAAACGATTTCTATATTACATTACGATTAATTTTTTCAGGAAAAATAAAGGCAAGTAACTACTTAAATTTGAAAGTTTTAATTGTGTGTTAGTTTGCGTTTGGCCTATTTCGAAAACTTTATCATCAGAAGAAAGTTACATTCTTGATTCTTATGTAATAACAGATGCCTTATTATTTATAGTCCGGGATACATCGCCCATTTTTGCAAGTGATTACTATCAAGCTAATTTTTCGTGAGTAGCTTTATTTTAATGAGATGCCCAATAATTTCATGAACGAAACTCTCGATTGTGGTAGCTTACAGAGGTAACAAGGATAAAAATTTTTGATTTGACGGTTCTCAAATATTTATTACGCAATTTGTAGGACAAAATGTCTGTTGAATTATATAAGTATTAAATAAGTGAAAATAAAAAAATCAGCTGGTTAGTAATCATTTATGATGACTTCGTTATCGATACACATTGGAAAGGGGGACTCTTTGATCAAACCATAGATTTTATAGGACAAATATTTTTTCGAATAATTTAGATAATTATCTTGAGATTGAACAAAAAAAAACATTCAGTTAGTAATTAATATTTGAGAACCATCAAATCAAAATATTCTATCCTTGTTTCCTCTGGTAGCTACCACAATCGAGAGTTTCGTACATGAAATTATTGGGCATCTCATCAAAATAAAGCTACTCACGAAAAATTAGCTTGATAGTAATCACTTGCAAAAATGGGCGATGTATCCCGGACTATTATTGGTGTTCTTGGCTGAGAGAGAGAGTAGTCATACTTATATAATATACTAGCTTTCCGCCCCCGGCTTCGCCCGCGCAGTCAAAGAAAAACCCGCATAGTTCCCGTTGGGATTTCCGTGATAAAACCTATCCTATGTCCCGGGGTAAAAAGTAGCCTATGTCCTTTCTCGGGTATCAAAATATCTCCATACCAAATTTCATGCAAATTGGTTCAGTAGTTTAGGCGTGATTGAGTAACAGACAGACAGACAGAGTTACTTTCGCATTTATAATATTAGTATGGATAAACACAAAATATGTATGGCACTATGTTTGGTACATTGTCATGCGAAAACTCACTGTTCGGATTTTAACGATTCTTCGCAGCGATGTACCTTATTTTCTATTATTCCTTATTTTCTAGAATAACACATAAGCTATAGAAAGAAATCGTGTGAAACAGGTAGCATGAAATAAATAAGCAATCTTCCGCCAAATTGCATCGAAAATAACGTATGTCACAACGTTCGTGCATGTTCCTGAAAGTCACTTAACGGTGTTTTTACATCAAACGAACATAGAGCAGAGCTAGAACAAGAGCATTCTTTCGTGATATTTTACCGTGCATTTACATCCAACGAGCGAATGCTTATTCTAACCCTACTACATATGTCAAATTCTGTAAGTGTAAACAGGCGTAGAGCATTGTTTCGTTGTTCTTAGTGCGTTCGAAAATATTCTATGCAATGTTCTAATACTGAACAACACTGAATACGAGTTTTCGTTTACAATAAAAAACCACGAAATAATGCTCTTGCTCTAGCTCTAGCTCTATGTTCGTTTGATGTAAATACACCCTTAAGACCTGTCTCTTCGGCATGTGCCAACGAAATGGCGATTGTTTTTTATGGATAATGGTTATAAATGCGACGATTGTGTACGTGACTCGGATCTTTGGTGTCTGATTGACTGAATATTTACTAAATCTATGGAAGATTACGATTGTTAAGGAACTCTTATGGACTGTTTAGCTTCAGTAAAAGAATTGCTTCATGATTCAGCTTTGCTTTGCAGCTATTTTACATAATAGGTAAATTAATCTCTATCTCCTATTTTACGCTTCATCAAGTACCTACTTTCCCTTGTCTAAGGTGCTTTTTCGTCCAAGCATGTAAATTCTGATCATTAAGATCATTAAAGATGCGATTGGCATGAAAATAGAACAAACAACTTCAGCATAACTATAATAATTATAACCATTGTATAGCATAGTATTCATACTAGCTCTACCATCGCATTCTTCATGACTCTACCTAATTATGAGCAATTATTACGAACAAATGAATACCTAATTTAGAACTTTCGTACATCAGATTAATCATATTAATTGGAAATAAAACTATTCATATCAGTCACGAATTAGGAGAGGTAACTTTGCTGCGGTACCACCAACGCAGAAGTTTGAACTTTGACATCAAACTTATAATTACACACTTGAATAATATACGATTATATTATAGTTAAGAATATGGAAAATATCATTAAATTATTTATCTTTAGAAAAAAATTTAAGGGGAAAAATAAATTAAGCTCGTTATTCAGATTTCATCCCATTTTTTTGTTGTTTTCTGTAAATTTCATTATTTATTTCGATCCTTTTTTGTGCTGGCAACTTAAATTACCATGCAGTGAAACAAACCTTATTATAAGAAAAGTAATACAGAAGGCGGCCTAATTATTCATACCTCATAAGTTATCTCTTCAAGGTAACTTCCTGTGTGCCGCTAATAATACTTGCTATTACATAATTACTGAAACCATATAAAATATAACATGGAAATATTACGTAGTTAATACTAAACTCACCAAATAATATACTCCAAATGGCATCACAACAACTGCGACTAAAAGGTCCGCAACAGCCAAACTAACTATGAAATAATTTGTAGCGGTCTGTAAACTCTTTTCCCTTGCCACACTTAAAATCACCAACACATTACCAAACAGCGTTAACAATGGGAACACTATCAACGTCAACGCCCACAGATTATACACACCATCTGTCAAACCCGAACTGTCATTTCTGTCAAACACGAAGCTGTCAAATGTGAAATTTAAATATGTTTCGTTCAAAAACGTTCGATTGTGATCCGTATACGTTGAATTCGTCGTGCATAATATGGGTTTTGTTCTCTCCATTTTACGGAGTTGTACATTTTGTTTTATGTGATTCGGTCGTTTCTGACTGGATGGTCAAAATTGTTCGCGCGTACTCCGCCGCGAGGTCTGGCGTCATCCATTTTGAAACCGCGGACCTGGAACAAAATGTTGATTAGTAACGGTTTTAGATATTTTATGCTTATATTTATGTATGTATATGTTACTTCTAATAAATCCCTCTTAATAATCTAATATCTAATATCTAATATAATATTATATTATAAAGGCGAAAGTTTGTAAGGATGTATGGATGTA
>CAJQZN010038110.1:0-15720 GCA_907164685.1 Colias eurytheme | reverse complement strand
GCGCACCCGCTCCGCTTTGAAACCGCTCGCAATCCGCTAGTGTGATAGGGCACTAAAACGTTTGATCCTTATGTGACGAACGTTTTAAAATAATTGGATTATAATTTATAAACATTGCAAAGTTTCAAAATAAAAATCATAAATAATGCTTATCAGGCACTATCGCCATTTCACCGTAATAATTATTTCGTATTAAAATTACAAACACTGGTACATAAAATTTATGTATAGGGAAATAAAAAGAGCAGCGCATTGTAAATTATGATAAATTGCACATACTGCTGATAAGCGTTATCGGTCAAACGGTTGTTTACGGTTTTATCTATGCTTTGCTATACTAATTTTAAAACACGGAAAATGTTTTAAGCTATCGGTTTTATAAATTAACCTAAATTGTGGGAGGAAAGCCGTTATTGCAGTTTAATTGCTTTTGACAATACATATTATGTTGGTACGTATATCTACCCACAAATACTTAAATTATGCCCTATGAATTCAGGTAAAGGTAAGGGCAAAAACTATAATTGTTGATATGTTAAATATTATAAAACCCATATGATAGGTACCTGAATGAAAATGGAATTTTATTTTTGCCTTCTACCTTCTTCCTTCTTACCTTCTTTTCATTAAGTTTTTAAAATATATCCTACTAGCTTATCGCCCGCGGCTTCGCCCGCTTTATCTAAAACCTAGCCTAATAAATTATATACACAAACCTTACTCTTGAATCACTCTATCTATTAAAAAACCGCATCAAAATCCGTTGCGTAGTTTTAAAGATTTAAGCATACATAGGGACATAGGGACAGAGAAAGCGACTTTGTTTTATACTATGTAGTGATAACTACCGTCTACGGTGTTTTAAAGTTTTGGTATGGTGTTTTAAATTTTTCATTCACACATTGATTGAATACTTCTTTAGTTTTACATTTAATAGTACTTTATTAAATAGTATGCTTGTATGCATTGGATGAGACGTCAACAGGAAGGAAGCTAATCTAAATAGAATTTATGAATAAGTAATGATAAATTATGTATTTAGTATAGCATGTTTGAATAGTTAGTGTCTATTTTAAGAATCAGATAATCCCATTTGGTAAATAAGTAAATAACTAGAAAAAACTGTAAGTAAGTAGGTACATACTCTAAAATAAAATTGTATTACAATACTAGTCACCGACAGGAAAAACTACTCGTCATACCTTCAAAAACATATTTAAGTACACAATATATCATATGGACTTATCTCTTACGAAATATTCCATCATTACATGACAAAGATTTCTCCATTCCATTAACATATTTTACGGGTTACTTAGACACATTTAGGTATCCTTAAACTACGAAATCACCACGCAAATGGCGCAATAATTAATTATTTAATGGAATATTTGAGCGGCACCCACCCCGGACACTCAATACAAAATGATCGTTTTGACAGTCACACTGTAGAGACTGCAAATGTGTGTGTTAACGCTTTATGGTTGGCAGATTTGTGACTAGCGTAAAAAAAATTCGCGTTTTTCTGATGAAATACATCCGTAAACAGCACAATATCTAACCATTTTCTACGAAAAACGATAATCACAAATCCAAAATAATAAAATTACATTATGTCAATTTGATTAATGTTGTCAATCTTCGTTGCGTATCGTCCTTGCAGAAAAATATGGCCCATTTCATGTCTGATCGCGCGGGGGTGAGGTAAGTTTAATTTTGGCGGGAGGCGGAGAGTGTCCGTTCTGTAGCGTTTAGCTACTATTATGTATTCTGTGGCGGCACTCTATTTCGTTTGCGTCAAAAACGTCGTATTAGTCCGGGATACATCGCCCATTTTTGCAAGTGATTACTATCAAGCTAATTTTTGTGAGTAGCTTTATTTTGATGAGATGCCCAATAATTTCATGTACGAAACTCTCGATTGTGGTAGCTTACAGAGGTAACAAGGATAAAAATTTTTGATTTGACGGTTCTCAAATATTTATTACGCAATTTGTAGGACAATATGTCTGTTGAATTATATAAGTATTAAATAAGTGAAAATAAAAAAATCAGCTGGTTAGTAATCATTTATGATGATTTCGTTATCGATACACATTGGAAAGGGGGACTCTTTGATCAAACCATAGATTTTGTAGGACAAATATTTTTTCGAATAATTTAGATAATTATCTTGAGATTGAACAAAAAAAAACATTCAGTTAGTAATTAATATTTGAGAACCATCAAATCAAAATATTTTATCCTTGTTTCCTCTGGTACTCACAATCGAGAGTTTTGTACATGAAATTATTGGGCATCTCATCAAAATAAAGCTACTCACGAAAAATTAGCTTGATAGTAATCACTTGCAAAAATGGGCGATGTATCCCGGACTATATTTATTCTGTATTTCAGCAAGATAACCGATAAAAGTAATTTACGTGCCGTTTGCGTTCACTCAGCGCGGGCGGAGGATAAATCACATCTCGGCATCAATTAGAGCTCTTAGCATCCGCTGTGTGCCGACAAAGCGGATGCCTTTTGCCTACACTGTGGGTATGATACAGGATACTAGAGATACGGATGTTTCTTGAACATTTATCAGAGATAATGTAATACATAGTTGAGAGTAGTCCTTCGAGCATAAATTACTAAATAGTTATAATGTAACTTGGAGTATGGAGCAGATGCATCACACCTGATTAAAGGGTAGAATTTTATTTACAGGCAATATTGGTTTAGCACGTTGGGATGATACAAGACAGAGTATTTTTAATTGACCAGGATGCCATTGTTAGCAGCTCACGCACGAACCTCCCAGTGGTTATGTAACTTGACAAATCTTTACTCATCTTAAATTAGTACAGCGCATTTAATGCTATTTGTAATAAGGAATAGTATTCATAGTACAAATAATTTCATCATGATCAAATCATATCTATATTTATAAATATGTACCACCCTTTTCTAAAATTACACACAATAATAATTATAACATTGTTGTGACTCAATACTAGAAATTGTCTCTTATTGTGGGAAGGATGGAATGAGATTGTATGTCTCATTCATCATATTATTTTAAAGTTTTGGCACTCATTTGGGTCAAGTAAACTTTGATAATGAAAACTTCCTTAGCTTTAATCTTTGCAAATAGGATTTAATTTCAAAACTAGAGCTAAAACTTTATGTTTTATCTTTTCTTTTACGAAATATATTTTCCCAAGTGTCATCATCATCTTCATTTTGATTCTTCCACATGTCGGTTTCCTCCACAGACATGTATATTTAAGTAGACAACGCAAGTACCGCGATCTGTATGAAAACCAAGCGTGTCATATTTTTTGTACTGACCTTGACGCGTTATGACGTCACGAGCGCTTTTTAGTGATGTTAATTTCATTTTACGCTAAATCGATTAGGCCGCCACTCGCGCGGCGATTCTAGTATCGTCCTATCCCATCGAAGTAAATCGAAAGAAATCAGATCAAACTAGATCTATGTCTAAGAGGTAGTCAAATAAATGAATCGTAATCGATTACTAAATCGATTCAAGACAGAAAAATGATAATTACCATAGACAGAGGGATGATAAAATAAAGTTATAAACCTTTTAATATTCTAACAAGTAAACTAATGTGTTTTAGCTTTTTCTTACATATGCCCATTGAGTTACCATGTACTACGTACTAGAGAGGCCATCGAAAGAAAGTAATGAAACTGTCAATCAATCAATCTTTATGTCCCGTTGCATCGATCCATTTTCCTTTTATGTTCGGGTTACTTGGAAAACTGAAAAAACAAACATAGTCTAAGCAATAAGGAGTTTTCTTAAAAAACTCCCAAGATGACACTTTAACTAATGGCGTCCATGTCATAATATTTATTTTTAGTACCTTTGTATTAAAATACTTAAAAGTTCTAGGTCAAGTCGTATTAAATGACAAAAAAAATCTATGCCTTTTTTTCTGAAAAATTGCTCCTACAAATTATCATTTTTCTGTTCGATTATAAAATCGATTAGAATCGAGAACTGTTGCATCAAATGAACATCACTAACCACAAAATTGGACAGAAAAATGAGAACAGAAAAATGAGAAAACGCTATTCATTGCTTGTTATCATACGACGCGATCTTTACCGTGCCAAGTAAAAGCCGCAATGTATTCCGAATCATTTCGTATGATTTGGTATCCGTGTTTGTCACGATCGTTTTCCACAGATATTCTTTATTTGATTTTAAAATAAATAGTGCATATTCTGATTAGAAAATTACTTACCGGTGGAAGGAAACATCTCTGCAAACTCGGCCACTCACAGCTGTTGAGTTTCTACAGTTTATAACGGCGCAATTCGGCATTTTACTTTATTCAGCTTCACGTCTTTCCTTGGCGAACTGCAAGCGCGGACTGAGTGTAGGCCAGCGTCAAGTAAGTTTCAATAACTTAGTTTGGACACGGGAAGTACATACACTCGCTTAGTCTATCTTGATACATGTCCGTGGTTTCCTCACTTTGTTTTCATTCACCGTTCGAGCAGTTGTGATGTTATCAACATGCGCAGATGAATTGAAAAACAAATTTCTTTCCTGCACGCCCCGCCTGGTTTATATTGACTACTGAACCAGCACTGCTTTTTTCCCCAAGTGTAGGTAGGTATCTAATTATCCCAATATTTTTATAACAGAACAATAACTTGTACAGGCACATATAAATTCTTATTCTGCAATGTTGTGTCGAATAATATGTAAACATATTATGAAAATTAGAATTACATACTAAATAGCGCACAAAGTGCAGATTAGCAATTCTCTTTTAACATTATACATACCAAGTAAAATACTTATACGTCAACGTTTGTGCATTTGTCGTTTCATTAACACATGTAAATACAATATAAAATGTTGCCCTATATAGGTCTATTCGCAATTGTAATTCAAACCAATCCGACAAACAACCTTAACCTGAAAAGTCCTTAGCTATTAGCCATCAAAATAAAATAAACTGAAATATTACTCGCTCGCTATCATATGTAAATTATCCGGCTTTTGAATTACCAAAAATGGAAAAGACAAGCATTTAAGTTGCCACCAATCATATGCGAGGATGTGTAGCGAGGAATGTTTGTAAAGCACCAATCATATCGCTTCATTCTATCATTATTGAAATTGCGATTCATGAAACAGAGAACGAGGAAGCAACAAAACAAACACTTTCATAGTTGACTACTCCCAATTTGGTTTAACCACCGACCTTCAACTTAACAGCTAACTCAAATTCAATTTCAAAACCTTTTAAATCATGACGTTGACCATGTTTAAACTGACTATATAATAAACCTATATACCTGCAATTCTACAAACGATCCTGATTCTGCTATTAATTCTATCACTACAAAAGCTTATACGATATCACATTTCTAGTTCCATTTGAAAACATCCAATATTATTCACGTTAGCATATCAAATCAGACAATCGCCGCGCACGTGTTCACGGATCTCATTGTTTTATACATTTCCACGTACTCTTAAACGCATAGTTACTAATTGTTTCCATTCAAGTGTTTCCAGCCGATTTGTTACACTTTTCCAATCACTTCTAGAACATTCTATCGATTCGTAGTCACTGCTACAAAGAAGTTTTCAAATCAGTTTGATATTCATTCTATACTTAGTGCAAATATGATTAGCATATAATTCTGCAATGCTAATAGTATGGAAAACATTTACAGATATCAATCCGCATTTAGTATAAAATATAGGTACTTGCAGCTTGCCCGGGGATTGATCAGAATTCAGAGATTAAAAATTGCCTTAGTAAAGACGTAAATTTCCAATTGGTCAAGTATTTTTTTTTTTACAACAATAGAGCATTTTTTGAGCATATTCCTTACATAAAAAAATAACTTCCCGTAACTAATGAAAAAATAAAAATTATCTGGGTAGCAACAAAGGTTTTTATGTAGGGTACATACTTACAAATTGTTAAACCAATCACTATAGAAATTAAGTAAATCACACGTTTAAAATTAGTTTCAGATTGATATTCTTTAAACCGCATATTATCACTAAAATCCTAAATTTTAAAACATTCGGATTTAAAATTCAATCACTTTAAACTGCTTCACAACACTGGTTATATACGACTGATAGGAATAAGGAAAAGCGCCATAATTCCTGTAAAATTCAGAGCATTATTCATTCCACAATAATATTCTGTAAGTTAACAACTGAATTTATTCTGATTCATCATTCAACGTCCAAAATTTTGTTTGCAAATATTTATCACCAATTAGTTATGTACGTATATATCTCTAGGTATCAAATCACAAGTTAAATAATTTACGTAAAAAATGATGATGATGAACACTTAAAACTTGTATAAATAAACAAAATGGACTCAAAAAAAAAATCACAACAGAGCAATTTTGCAGTCCGTGGATTGACGCCGGTATGTTAACGTCAAGCTGTGAACAATTCCGACCACTGATCTGTAAAGCGATGCAGATGGTTTTAATTAACCAAAAGTGGGAGACTCATAGATTGATGAAGGGATTTTCATGAAATCTTAAATACTTTGATAACCCAGTATGTATTTTGGAGCTTAAATCAAATCGGAATACATTCTCTTCTGAATTAAAATCGACTCTTGAGATGGATTAGATTAAAAAAAAAATATCCAGTTCAAATAATAATTAATAGGTCACATACGAGAATATGCTACGAAGGCTAAGAATTTGAATATAGACCACTACTCATTGGATATTTTCTTCAGTTCTTAATTAGCAGACGAATTCGATGTTTTCATCAATTCTTAATTAGGAGAAAAATTCCAAAATTATCAACAACATCCATTGCAACGTAACTATTTCACAACAGGCAACACAACAATTGAGCAATTAATCAAAGTAGAAAACAAAAGTATGGCAATAGCGCAATAACGCCATACCATACCCGGCCACTTAACTCTGCATTATTGGGATCAATTAATGTTTGGAACTTGTATCTGAACGATGGAATACGAATTGCTGTGTAGAATTGATGTTGGCTCATGTGTCATTAATGCGTGTTACCCATTTACATTGTGTTCTTGGTGATGATGATGTGGTAATCTATTTAATTTTATGAATTTTCCAAGCTTCAGCACCCATGTATCTTTTTGTAATAACCGGTGGAAAAATTAATAGGTCGTATTAAGAAACCATGAAATAGTATTAGATGGATGAGATGGTCACATATTATGTACACAATCAATTATTATTCCCCTGATTCAAGGATTTCGCTGAGCCCTCCTTTTCTTACTTCATTCTCTAGACTGTAATTTAAAATACATCAAAATGCACAATGCACTAAAAAACGGCAAACGTGCAAATTAGATTATAACGAATGCTAAGGAAAGGCCGTTTTTATCATTGAACGCCTCCAATGAGGTTACTCTAGCGTAGTTTTATGGGACATAAAAACCTAGGCTTCATTCATGGGGCCATGGCATTCGCAAACATTGACAATGCATACACGGCCTTACCAAGATATAGAGTTAACAATCGCACATTATACCCATACACACACACAAGGATAACAATATATTGCGTGTTATCGGTGCGGCAAGGACGTATAGATTAGTCCCATTGTATTTAAGAACAACTTCATTTATTAACTTCTTCTTTCAGCGGAATTATACCATTAAACAGGGCCATTTTTAATTTAGAAGTTGTGCTATGATAAATTTAATATTCTCACTTAATTTTGGTCACTTTTTAATTTAAATCTTTTACATCATTGAATCCTGCCAATTTATAAATCGTACTTGTTACGATAAAAATAGATACAATGCCATGAAAAGAACATACAAACGGTTCTAAAAATAGACATGGAAGTATATTGGTAATCGTTTAAAATTTATCAGATCGTAGCGACCTTATAAACCAGTTCGCGCAACATGTGGTGGCATAGCAATGAAACTGCATGTAACATATTACGAAGCGTTATGTGCTATTTAATGTAATTACAGTGTTTCCTTAACCGTCACATCACATCATTAATTAAGATGGGAAAGTCATTAAAATTAGGAATTAAAATTATTAAATGAGACTGATTTAAGAGTTCAGAAATTTGAGCAAGAAATTTGACCCCTCATTGGTCATTATTTAGATATTCGATGGTTTATGATTACGTTCGTGGGTTTGACAATAGAATTATATATTGCCGAGAGAAAAGCATCATATAAGCTTCTAGTTGCTCTACAGTACTATAATATACTTATTCCGCTTAATTTAAATATTTAATGAATGAAGCGAGCTAAATAAGATCAGCGCAATTATCAAACTGTAGCATAGCTAGAAAATTTCCGACTCCTGAACTAACGACATAGGAATGGCGACATCTAAATATCTTATCATCTAAATATTCCGCACTATCCGTGACTAATCTGTAGGGGCGTGTTAATTCAGGTGCATTGTAAAGTACTAAATGGTACTAATTTAGGCATGGGAACAATATTTCGGCGCGCGTTGCGTGCCAAACGTCTCTGCCTGCCTGTTTACGTGTGTCGCGAATCGTCTACGTTTTTAATTTATACTTCCCTATATTGGATGCGGTGTAATTATTATCGATGTTTATTTGTTATTGTTCTGTTTTTGATTTGACTATTGGAGGTCGTTATGAAACAGCGCATACGCTGAGTTAGTGTCTGAAGATCTTAAATATCATTCTGGATAAAATATAAGTGGATGGATATATTATTTTTTTAATTTAAAACAAGTTGACTAGTGGTGTAAAAATAAGTAGCATAAATGAACACAGGAAACAATAAAGGGACGACTTATCGAGAACTACAATAAAATGTGGATCAAGGCTCACAAGCCACATATTGCCTTCAGTATTGTTCAGTATAATACACTGGTCATCAAAAAAATCGACCCACTTGCATTTTTACGGAAAATTGCGGTTTTCTCACAAACTAAAGAAAAAATTTGTTTGGAAACTGAACTGATTAATTAAACATGCATATTTACACGAATATAAACACATAAAATCATTAACATCATAAAAAAATTGTCAATTTCGAATAAAGATCAAAATCCTCAATTTTCAGCTTTTTCTTTATTTAATTTCAAATGCAGTTTATTTTGTAATCATGAAACTTATGATCACGTTTCCTTCGAATTTATACTCAGTACTTTCTCTTCTTTCTGGAATGATAGCCTGCGTTCACCATTTTAAAGAAATAATCAAGATTTTGATGGTCTCTTGAGGAATTCGTTATCATTCTTCCCTCATGGCGGTTTTCAGGTCTCCTATTGTTGTAGGGGCTGAATAACGAGCTCTAAGCTTTATTTTTTAATTGTACCATATGTGCTCTGTAGGTTTCAAAACGAGACTTTTTGCTAACCAGAGTGTAACTCTAATGCGGACCTCTTATAAATACTGGATCACGATTCGCTCTACGTGTTTCCGAGCATTATCATGCATAGACTCAAAGTTTTTGCAGATACAGCCGGCATATTACACCATATGATAGTCCAAAACCTCGATAATGTATTGAAAAGCATTAATGAGCATCTTTTTATCGTCAAGCTCCGTGCGTCTTGTCAAAGAAATGCCAGTCTAGAACTTTACACAGCCTCCATCATAATCGACCGTTTCTCTTACCTAGCACTGAACAAATCGTTCATCTGGTCATTGCATGACATAAAGACGTCCATGAGCACCATATAAAGTCATTCGCATCATGTCACTCAAAAGTACTGACTCCCATTGGCCTATAGTCCAGTTTACGTGATTTCGAGTCAATTGAAGTGTGGTTTGTCGATGAGCTGTGGCTGATTGTGGCCCTGTTTCTGGCTTGTGTGGTCTTAGGTTCTACTCCTAAAGTCTTCTTCTAACAGTTCTGTCATTTATACCCACCTCCTTATCTTCACGCAGGCGTCACTAGAGATCTACACTAGACAGATGTCGATTTTGTAGAGTTTATTACATTATCTAGGGGTCGTCCCTTTGAGTTGCCGCCCTATTTCTTGCAGATCAATATTTTTATCGATACTGCCCAGTCTCTAGAAACCTTTGGTAAACTCATCGAACTGCAAAACAGCTCAGATTTTACTTTTAGCCACGGCAAGTTGACATAACCACTGTTTTAGTAGAGCCACAGTTTGGGCCCCCTCAGCTACAGTAGTATCCATTATTTTGAGACAAAATTTATGAAAACTACAGCATTAATTATTAAACTTAACGTTATGAACAAGAGATCCCGAAAAAAGTCATTTTTGAACAGGGAACACGGGCATAATTTGTCCCGCCGTAAACCGTCAAATCAACACTGTACAGTATTTCTGTATAAAAATTTGTTAAGAATCATTAAGTGCAGTAAAATTAGGGAATGCAATCCCGATCCCGCGGGATCCCGATCTCGCGAGATCTCGTGTAATTTTTCGGGATCAATCCCGACGCATCATATGACGAGATCCCGTTCGAGATTGACGGGATTGGGCGGCAGTGGTCAGTGACGCAACACACAACCACTCGGGACGCAAGCTTTTCAATTTTTCCAAATTTTTCCTAATTCCCTTGAAATAAGCTTATTGTTTTGATTACCTAATTTACCTACGTTAATTTCCTTACAACCTGATTATTATTTAGTTGGTAAGATTAAAAAATATAGGTTTTTTTTTTTCTTTCGAGTAATATTATGTTATTTTAGTTAACCTCATTATGGGCCATCCATAAAAATTACGTCACACGTTAATAGGGGGGGAGGGTATCATCTTTATGTGACATAATGTGACAAGGGGCAGGGGGGGGATCAAAAGCTTTGTGACGTGACATAATAAAACGAAACGAAATTTGTACGTGAGCAAAAAACTTTGAACAGAAAATTTTTAATCTACCTACCTATATGTATTTATGAATAACTAGCTTTCCACCCGCGGCATCGCCCGCGTAGTCAAAGAAAAACCCGCATAGTTCCCGTTCTCGTGGGATTTCCGGGATAAAACCTATCCTATGTCCTTTCTCGGGTATCAAAATATATCTATACCAAATTTCATGCAAATTGGTTCAGTAGTTAAGGCGTGATTGAGTAACAGACAGACAGACAGAGTTACTTTCGCATTTATAATATTTTTAGTATGGATTTCGCACTCTCGCTATAAGATTATCTCTTACGCAACAACATTTAATTCCTAGAGTCATGTTGTAATGCAAGTGCAATGGGACACTAAAATTTACGCCTTTTAAAATTTTCGATATTTAAGATTTTAATTTAATAAGTAAAAAAATGAAAATACTTAACTGTTTTCTTTTGATTATTTTTAGATACATGCATAAGTTTGAAAAATGTGTGACGTCATATTAGGGGGGTACTAAAAATGTGACAACGTGTCAAGGAGTGGGGGAGGGGTTGAAAAGTTCTAAAATTTGCGTGACGTAATTGATGGATGGCCCCACTATCACAAACAAGCAGTTATTAGCTTTTTCAGCCATCTGAATTCAACATTTTTTTAAATTGGACGGGATCCCGAAAATTCCGGGATCCCGCGGGATTGATATTTCAAATCCCGCGGGATCCCGAATTTGCAATCTCGAGTCGGGATTGCATTCCCTAAGTAAAATTTACGACAAACATAATGATTAGCATGTTATCAGACCTTTACAACAAAATACAACAATATAAGACGACTTATTTGTGAAATAATCGATAAATAGCAAACATAGTGTAGGTGGGTCGATTTTTTTGATGACCAGTGTATTAAGAGAAAATTAACTTAAATATGTGATAAGAGGTTTTTTTACTGCACCTTGACACTCACATTACAAATAATAAAAAAAGAAAAGGGGAATGAAACAGGTATTACAATTCACATTGTTAATTCTTGGTTCTTGCTGAATTTTTATTTTTCAAGGCATATTTTTAATCCACTGTTACGTATGAATTACTGAGCTCAATAATGAATAAGTTGAATAAAATATAATCTACTAGGGCAGATTTTGTACACTAACTAGAGGCTGACGCCGGCGCCGTGTCACTGAACTTTGCTGTTAAAGTCATGATTGCGATGCCGGATCTTCGTAAAAAAGGACGCTTACGGAATCGATTCCTCGAAAAATTATCTAGTGATGCACGTGCTTTGCAAATATTGACATGCTTTAGCGATAACCCATTTTGTTTGCGCGTAATCCAGATTCCACAATCCACATCAATATTATGTTAGCATTTAACTTGTGATAAGGAAAACATATTTCATTCTATGCACATTTGTCTTTGGAAGTTTGGCTCCGAACGAGGGAAAACCGGAGGCCAAATTGGATGCACGATGTTTTTTGCGATTTCGATAATAGTGTTCTTCCTCAAGGCAATTTGTCCTCTGTGTGTTACGTGATTAGAATGATAATCCCTTAGATAGTTATAAGATTGAAAGCCTAATTGTAAAAACAAACACAAAACACTCGAATTTTAAGTGGCATTTATCTTCAATCTCACAAAGCTTGGCATCTTTATGATCCTGTACTTGTAAAAATCTATTTATCAACAACATTTGATATTTTCCTTAACAACCTAGATTTTGAACTACAACAAAAACCACTTCAGTTTTTGTCCATCATCGAAGCAGACTTCAGTCAGTTCTCTGAATACACAATTCACATTGATCTTTTCAATATGAACTTGTGTACTTTAAAGTAATTTTATCTGAGTTCTCGTATGAAAACCGGTCACAACCTCCTTGGCGTTAACCTCACAAGAGCACAAAGTAATGTATATCGACGATAAACCGCGAAAATCACAAGGTCCACTTCACGTATCGCTAGACGTTGTTATGAGTCACGATGTATGTGAGTTATAGATAAGTAATAGACAGATAGCTATATGCTATATTGCAGTATAATAATTAATAAGTATTGGCGTGAAAACTGAAAACATTAACTTTTCGTAATTCATTACCTGCTTTTAAATGCACGAGCGGCGTTTCATAGTGGCTTAAATTTTTAAATGGTAAATTTCCAAACGTCAATGTGACTTTAAATTAGGATAGAATATAGATAATTTAGATTAGATAATCAGTTTTTCAGGTGGATTCAATGATAATATAGGTGTCAAATCTTTACATTATCAGACAGTGGAAACATACATATATATGATTTTGTTCCTGAGTCCTTATTTTGAATTGCGAAATATTTTATCGTAAGCTATAGCTTGATGACACAGTTTCATCCTTTTCGGTTACTTAAAAATGTTTAAAACAATAAACGGTGAGTCTCCTTAAGGCATTCAGCAATTTTTGAGCCACGTGAACTGTCCTCCGTCTCTTCAACTAGAGAGACTTCTTCAATCAGAACATCCCATTCAAGAAGCATGAATCAAGTCCGCAATCATTTCGTACAGCGATCTGTTAGACGCGGTCTGATCGCAACTATTTCCGTCACCGAATCCAGACGATCGAATTGTAACACGTGATATGCTGAAAAGCGATTTTGTCACGCGTTGTCGCCGCGTATTTTAGTTCCTGATGCAAATCACGGTGCCTATCGTTTGTGGCAATGAAAATTCCTTCAGGTAATTAAAAACACCGTCTCGAGCCCATCGGGTGCCCGATTATCTAGTAATAGGCTACGACGACCGACTTCTGCCGCTAATTAAACTGTCAATAATCAAATGTAGGGTGATTCTATTCTTTAATAATTATTATTGTTACAGTATGTAGTCTAGTTTATATTTATATCAGTTCAAATGGCTGTTTATGGAACCGGCATTTAGCACCTATAAATACCACTGTTTATAAATGGTGCCTATCCATATTTCTCAACATACTTTGAAGTTCAGTGATCAAGCTTATCATTTTCTTTTTAATATTAGTATGAATTTTATAGGGCAAAAATTTACAGGGGACTTTTAACAGATTTCTCTAGTCACATGTTTCTATTGATATAGTTACAACTATTCATTGAAGAATATTGAGCAAATGATTTCCCTGTCGTTTTTATAAATATTTTCTTCAAGGGCAAGTGATTTATAAGCATATGTACCTAAGATCATGGTCATGCTCTGTTATTATATATATCTATAACTAGCGGTCCGCCCCGGCTTCGCCCGTGGTACCTACATGTTTACGTTTTCTCTACATAAAAACCGTGCTCGTACTTCAAGGAATATAATAAAAAAAGAATTATCGAAATCGGTTCAGCCGTTCTCGAGTTATGCGCTTACCAACACATTTTGCGATTCATTTTTATATATAAGATTAGCCAGAATAAGTTAAATAGAATCTACTCATAAGTGAAGTCCCACCTCCCCAAGTGGGGCAAGCGGCAGATGCATTAGCAGCCTTCTGTGTCCTACCAGACCGAGACTTTTTTTTCTTTGTCTCCACCAGGAATCGAACCCAGGACCCCTCGATATTACGCTCACGCGTCAACCACTGTACCGAGGAGGCGGTCAGAATCTACTCATACTTCAATAAAATAAATCTAACATTAACATTCTGATAGTGTTTAAAAAAATAACTATTCACAGGCACTTATTTAATACTCTACAAAATAAAAGTGTTGAGTATGAGATAAAAATAAACTTGTTTCATGTTCATTGAAACAATGGTTTTTGTGTATCATTAGAATAATTGGGATGCTGTGTAAGATTATTGTCTCTTTGACCCTGACTCATGATTTTCCACCGTTAACATTTAGAATACATAATTTCATTGTTTTTCTCAGGGTTTTTTACATGTCGCTGACAACAAGTTTAAGAGATTTGGCCTAGTTAACTAAAGGTTTTTTTTCGTAAAGTGAACCTTGTTATTAGTGATTTAGGGCAGAGTTTTATTTTATACTTAGGAAGTCGAGTTATTTAACTTTCATTAAAAATGAACAAAAGTATTTTATTATTTTTGGACTTTAATGAACAAAGTTACCAAGTATCTTTTGTTCTAAATAAGGATAAAAAAACCACATAGTTTTATCAACTGTTTAAAATAGAAACACTCTACTGTAATAACATAAATTTTATGTCAAATATTGAGTGAAGTAAAAAAACAACATTTTAAAGTTTTGTTTCTACACAATATTCTACAAAAATTGATACATATCTGCCCATATGAATCTTATTATAATCTCTAGAGCTTTTGTTAAATTTTGACAAGAATTTTTTAATAATTATCAACACATAAAGGAAATATGATATTTTTTGATGTAAATATTACAAGTATAGTGTATTATTATAACTTGTACTGTATGTACTTATTTGTTATAGAGTTTCTTTTTATTTAAAATTTCTGAGATTAATTACATGAGCAAGAGTGGAACTGTATACATAACAAATAATTCTTAAAATTAAATTTATATTTGAGAAAAATGTTTTATTCAACATAATAAATAAATGAAAAGTTCCAGACACTTGATTTTTTCAAAGTTTTTTATATCCATATTGTAAATTTTAATGTTTTGTTGTTTTCTTTATTATTTAATTCCCTATTACACATTAAATAAAGTATGCCTTCTAGTTATATTCATCATTTGAAATGGGATTTAAGAAATAGTTATATGTTTACTAATTGTAAAGAATTAAAATAATTCAATAAAATTAAATAATTAACAATTAGTAAACAACAAAAAAGACCTCCATGGTATACTGAGAACATTCTGGTAGAACTAGATAAGGTAAACAGATGTTTCTAAGGTCAATGTTTGATGGTTTACAAATCGAGCTACAATATAACGTCAATACGGATTTAATTCTAATGACTAAATTAAACACT
>CAJQZN010038109.1:0-23936 GCA_907164685.1 Colias eurytheme | reverse complement strand
CCCTTGAAGCTATGAAAAAAAATTCTCGCCGACTTTCGCAAGGAAATTAAAAGCTACACTTCCCGTGAACATAGAGTCTTGAAATTTGGTATGAAGTATCGTCTTATGAAAAAATTGCGAAAAGCATAAAACATAAATTTATAAAGAATAGAAAAAATTCGATCACGAGGCGGGACTCGAACCCGCATCCTTTCGCACCATTCCGGGGCGGATGCCTGACCAACTCAGCCACTCGTGACCCGCCAGAGCAATCGAATTTATTCTATTCTTTCAGACACATAAAACTGAAAGAATAGAATAAATTCGATTGCTCTGGCGGGTCACGAGTGGCTGAGTTGGTTAGGCATCCGCCCCGGAATGGCGCGAAAGGATGCGGGTTCGAGTCCCGCCTCGTGATCGAATTTTTTCTATTCTTTATAAATTTATATTTATAAAGCATTTGAATGCCATAAAACCAAAAATATAAATTAAGCATAAAACAGTTACAACAAATATGTTTGCCTCGGTACAACTCGCACTTGACTGGTTTTTATTTATTTATTTATAATCTTGTATTTCTATTGAAGTAGACAAAACTTACCTGCGACAATGTTTCCTCCTGGGTTGGCTGAAAACATAAGAAACGTATAATAGAAGTTTCCTTAAATAATAACCATTGCATTGGTGACATAGAAGCAATATAATAAATTAAGCAATATTATAAAGAATATTCATTTAATTGTTTAATTTTTTTCTTATAGATATAAAACTATTGAGGTTTGTTGAAACTTAACAGCACTAGGTATATTGTTTTTAATCATGATTTTGTCAATTATATTACTATTTCACCGAAATCCCCTATTTGTACACTAACAAAGGTCAAACATAGCAAAGTTACAAAAAAAAATTCAACACATAAAAATATGAATAAATACCTGAACTATAGGCGACTGCAAGTAAGCAGGCCAAAATCAAAAAAGTTAAAAAGATTGACTTTGTATTCATCTTGAAAGCTACAGTCGTAGAGTAAATAAAATCCTACACATTTTCTTTTTATATACCTGTAGTATGTCCAAAAGCAATTAAATAACTAAATAATGATAAAATGTCACGACTAATAAGTTTATGTGATAAAATAATCATAATATTATGTATATTGCATTAAAATTACTCACATGGAGTTAATTTGAAAACTTTAAATTCCATAATAAGAAAAAGTGATTCCTACGCATATGTTTCTAACCTTATTTCTAACCTTTCCTCCGACCGATTAGGATAAAGAATTTTTATATCTTCGTAAGGGTCTCTAATGAAATTTATTTATGGTCCCTGATAAATTCCGAATGCAAACGATTATTTTTATTATTACTATTAGTAAGTAGCTATTCTTTTATTGTTAAAATTTATTTATAGCCTTCATAACTATTTTTATTTTCATTATAACATCGATATGGGCGTATGAGACAATTTATGAATTTATTGCAGGTTCATGGAAGCCGTAGCACATATATATAGTTAATTATTTATTTAAAATTAAAATGTTTTATATTATTATTTTAATTATTAAATTAATTATAGTCGACTATTTATTTCAAACAACTTTGTCTCATTGTAAGTCAAGTACCTTTGTGACATTTTCATAATAATAATATAAATTCATCACATTTTTTTAATGCAGGTTTTCCACATACAATGGACGATGGAAACAGTAAAACGATTGTCCATGGTTGGTACACTGTTTATATATTATATAAAACAAATTTAAATTTCAAATTCTTGAGATATTTCTTACTGTTTGTCATCCCAAATAAAGAAAATTAAAATTAGCTAAGTAAACCCCAATTAATTATTGTCCACAAAATTTCTTTATGAATGATATTTTTATATTAATATCATAAAACTATTTATTTTATTTTATTTCTTTCAGTTCACATAACAAATGTTGCATCAAACACGAATAATAATGAGACTCAACGATTGGTACAAGAAAAAACATATAAATACGAATAAAAATAAAATAAGCCATGTTTGATTTATTTCTTTATATATTTCCTCCTATATCTCTATATTTATAAAATTCTCGTGTCACGTAAAGTAAGTTACCATACTCCTTCCAAACGGCTGGATCGAATCTGATAAAATTTTGGGTATCGGCCAACATCTATATTATTCATACCCTTAGAGTAAGGCAAGACAACGTTTGCCGAGGCAGCTAGTTATTATCAATTACCACAAGTATAATATATTTTTTTTTATTTTATTAAATACATTAATTTCATAACTAATTCCCCGATGATTAGATTTAATATACAGGCCATGTTTTGCCATGTTTAATTTTGCTCCTTATATTATTCCTTCGTTTTATTTATTATCAGAAGTATTTTTTTTAGTTAAATACATTTATGTCATAACTAAGTCTCCGATTAGTAGATATACTTCGGAGGTCTTAAGAGAAGAGTTTCCTGACCTTGGAAGCGCGTTCCATCTTAGGCCACATCTCAGCTCAGGCCAGATCGTGGTCAAGCGCTTTCCTATTGTACGATAAAAAATAAGTATGTACCAATGATATTATTGTCGTTTCAAACTAAAAGTAACTAGAAGCTTAATTCATATAAAATAAAGTTTCCTTTTGTAAATTTAATAATTATAAGCATCAATGCTATCTTATTTAATGGCACAGTAGAGATGAACTTCTCTATAAACAGCAATCATGGCCTAAAGTGATAGAGTTTGAGGTAGGAAATCATAAAAATGTGAAAACAAAGTTTATAAACTAAAAAGGGAAAAGCAAGTTCCACAATATCCTTTTAAAATTCGACTGACTAATAATGCATTTTTGTAAGCTTATTTTCATATGGTAATCATTAGATTTCAATATTCAGCATCTATGTACTTGTAATTCAATACTCGTGCAGTATGAAAACATTTTTATTAATTTTTTAGTTTTACGCCTGGAGTCATACTCGTATTATTTGGTAATGAAAGCGAAAACACCGATATCAGACTAGAACGATAATCTATTTTTAAGCTATTGTATAGCTTTTATCTCAGACTTTGAGCGCGGCGACCGAATGTAAAAATTCCGTAACGAAAAAAACCTAACACCCCCCACTCCAACCGGCACAGCGATGCGATGCTATGCAATAGCTTTACCGCGGCAGTCCTCGAGTGCCACACGTATTTTTAAATCCCACCAAGAATAGAATCCAGGATCTCTCGGTAAACCGTCTGCCTTTGCACCAAAGAAGCTCTCTCTAGTCTCTGATCTATCTAAATCTAATATCAAACTCTATATAAATCTAATACAATAAACTACAAGTAAATCTAAATAACGATTAACAAGATTGATCTAAATTTCAAATAGCAAAATATATGAAGTAATAAGCTTGAGAACTAAACCTTTACCATACCTTCACCATAACGATAATCAGCTGTTTACGAAATATAGTGGCAAGATCAATATAATCGAATGCTTTGATATGCCGATAAATACCCATACATTTTAGCTTCCTAATATTATACTGCTATTAATAGCTGTAATAGAATTTAATGCTTTATTCACCTTATTATTTGAATCAAACTACCAGATATTGTAATGATATAAACCTACTTCATAAATATTTACTAATATTATAAATGCAAAAGTGTGTTTGTTTGTTGGAGCGGTTTTAATGATGATGAATGATGATAAATGATTTGTAAGGAGACAAGAGTGACATAGGCTGCGTTGTTGATACTAATTCAAATGAGGCAAATACTATTTTTGGTTAAGAATGGAAATAATATTTTTTTTTTATTAATAAAAAGAAACGTCTTCATAAATCAATCTATGCTTATTGCACCTATTTATAGAATCTTTGTTGTCTTATTTCCAAAAAGGTTTATTCTCGATTATATAGATTTAAAGTAAATAAAACAATAAAAAATTTACTGCTCTATATTATCTTTATTTTATATTTTATAGGACTTAAGATAAAAAATTCATATAAAATTAACTAAATAATTAGTATATAAGTTAGTATATCATTAATATATATTGACTGTAATAATTGTTTATGTATTTTATGTGGCTAAAGGCATAATTATATGATCACGATGTTCTATTAATTATTTTATATATTTTTTGATATAAATAACGGAATGGACGTCGCGTTATTAGTACACGATTGTGAAATCAACAAAATGAACGGAAAAGTTATTCTTATCACGATCCTTGCTCTTTCATGCCTTATTGCAACAGTAGTCAGTGAACGTGAGTTGTTAATTTCGTTAAACATATTTCAAAAAATATCGATTAGGTATTACAAGAAATTCATTGTTTCCCACAAAATAAGATAAACGGTTGTTTTCAACGTGCCATTAAAATTCAAACAGGATTTAAAGCTCATCTAGAGACAGACACGGTTTAAACATAGCTTAAATTGAAACAATTCAATTGTTTAGCAAGCATTTATACCTATTATTTAATAATTAATTTTCGGAGAAATTACTCATGCTGGCTCCACACTAGTGCCGTGAATTCACGCATGTCTTGTCCTCCACATATTTATGGTGAAATGGACGTAGAAGCTGCTGCCAAAATCACTGTTTATATAGGTTACTATGGTTATGGCACGCGGCCGCGAATGTGGATGTGTACCCGCCTGATACGAACTAAATATTGTTATAATGTAAACTACATAATTATCTAAACCACGTTTTACCTTATTAATAATTTGAATGATTCTCTATTAATCCTCTATTAATTCTCTAGAACTTCATTACATACAAAAAAAATAGTTAGTAAGAATAAACAAATGTGCCTTAATCTCTTATTTATTTTTCAGCCAATCCACTGCCGCAGCCTGATGACATAGAAGGTAATACTTAATTTTATATATGTATTTTTATAAAAAAAAAATAAGTTTTTTAAATTGTTTCACCAGGAAGAATGATTTGAAGTGATAAAATAAAATTCCTTTTGAATGGCAAAAGCAAACCTAGCCTTTAATAATTTTGTACATTAACGAGTTTATTGCGAACCAATTACCGCAGAGCCTTCAAGAACACATCATATTATGTGTTCTTAAAAGTCCGGCAAAGTATAAGTGCTTATCCTGGTTACCATCCTTAAATAGGATTTAAACATGGATGTAATTTAGACCTCATCACCTTGGTCATCACACACGAGGTGTTGTAACAACTTTAAGTGTAAACAGGCGTAGAGCATTATTTCGTTGTTCTAAGTGCGTTCGAAAAGATTCTATGCAATGTTCTAATACTGAACAACGCTGATCATGAAAGAATGCTCTTGCTCTTGTTCTAGCTCTAACTCTATGTTCGTTTGATGTAAATGCACTGTAAGAACACGCATAAACTCATTCACTTGTTTTGCAGTGAGCCCTAAGGATACAGCAACAAACAGGAATGGCCAAAGTACAGATGCTAATCAAGAACAAAGCAAGAGTCGCAAGATATTATCATGATGTGGATAATATAAGAAGGTACATGATTCTAAACCGTGCGCGTGCGTGTGAAATGTTTTCTATACAAAGCATTTAAAATATCAGCACAACACAACACAACTTGCCGAAATCATCAAGGACTAGTGGAATAAAACTGCTTTTAATATTATTAATGAGATTCTTCTCAATTTCAAAAAATCTACGGTTGTCATGATGTTGTCATAGATTTAATGATAAAACTTGAACATTTTTATGTACTTTATACTTTATATTAATTGTATTGATGTAAAAAATTTCATTTTTCTTTCAGATAATAATAATACCTTGGATCATGAACATCTTACATCCAAGAAAGTCGAAAAATAATGTTTGTCACAATCAATAAATGTCTCAAAATACAATTTGTATAATTACTTTTCATTACGGTTAACTACATTAAACTACGGTTTTGTATCACTTACATAAATATCCCTTGTGTTACTTGTTGTTTTTGTAAAATAGATTCATTGTATATGTATAGCTTTTTTTTATTTTTAAAATGAGATATGAAATAAATCATGAAATCATCTTTGATTTAATATAAGATTTACTCAAGAACCATTTCCATTTTTACGTGTCTAAAAATAGTACTTTTCGTCTAGCTGCTTACACAACAAACATACATACATACTCGATTTATTTTAAGTGTATAGTTTAGAAAAAAAAATCTTATTCTTATTAAAATCTCTCTAAAATATTCGAATTGTGTTTGATATATCAATTTTGTTAGTAGGTTTTGATCATCATAATTGACCCTATCGATCAATGCAATAACGTAAACGGTGCAAATTGTAATATTAAAATATTTTAGCCGATTCGATTACCGAATGTAGTAATGCAATTTCGAAATTATTTTTATATTTGAATTAATAAACTTTCGCTTTAAAAAATTAGGCATATTTTTCCTTGCCTGAAATTTTCTATGTACCAACTAAAAATTTCCTTTGAGCTGGTATTACAAATAGAATTCATAGTATGATTCTAACTCAGTCTCACTAGCTTGTAAAAGTATCATTTTGTGGAATATTTTCAATTTTGAAAATTTTTAGGCTGAACCATTCCACAAATTATTATAATTGCGAAATGCATTTGACTATATTTGTTATAACTGGACATCACATAGATTTAATAATGGTATCTAAGGAAGAAAATAGAAACCACCCAAAGTCCAGGAGCTGCGATGCAGATAATTTCGTAGCTATTATTTAGTAAAAGTGAAAGTAAATATAATTTAGCAGCTTTTATTTAGTTAAATAATTTATATTTTAAGTTAATGATGGAACGTTGAATTATTTTGGAATTAAAATATCGACACGACTCTTCTTTATGACTGACCAAAGTACACGGAAGGTCAGAAGATAAACAATCTCAGTGGTAATCAACTGACAAATTGTCCCTTGTTTACCTACGTGTTGCTATACTGTAAATACCTTTATCAATTGTATATATTTGTTTAGATATTATTTAAAAAAAGTATCAAATACAAAATGATTCTTTGATTAAACTTTACTCAACAACCAATTTTATTTCATTCAGTCAAACATGAAATTTCACGAAAAGGTAGCGCGTGCAAAATAATATTCTTTCGTTTAGTTACTTGCAGAAATGACATTCTTATTCTATGAATTTAAACTTATAAAAAAAATTTGATCTGCTCGATAGCCAATTGCAATTATCAACTGACGCATGAAGAGGGTAGCGGCTATTAAACATTACAAAAAAAATTCATCCACCTTCAAAATTTAAAAGATTTCATTTTTTAATATTTTATTTTCTTATTAATATTGTGACTTTAACACATTTCAATATGATATGACATTTTATCAATAGTATTAATTAAAATTCTCTCAATTTTAATACAAAATTTGTACAAAATGTTTACTGTCGAATAAAGAAGACTTGTAACCAGAGACCCTACAGACGATGTCCTGTCTGTATTTTAATGGTATGGTATTTATTTTATTTTTTATATTTCCATAATCTGAACACAACAAAAATAAAACACAACGAAATAGCCAAATCGGTGAAGCTGTGTTGGACCTAGAGAGTTCAAAAATAATTAATTAGTAAATCCACGTGATTCCTTGGCTAAGGTAAATAGGAATTTATAATAATAGTAATGGTAGAGATAGAGATTACCTGCACCAGTTATTCTAAATGCTTGCTTGTTGTTAACAAAAGTCTCCGAGATAGTTTTAAACTACATATTATAAATTATACTTACTAATTTACTATACTAAATAATTTATGCCTAATAAAATATAATAGAGCTCTTAGAAGAACTTTGAGTCTGGTCATCTAAATTGAGATTAGCGTAGATGCTAGCATGTTATAAGTGCACAAAGCATACGTACATAAATCATACGTTTATATACGCGCACAAATATGCAAACAAAAGTGCATTATTCCATCACTTACGACCCAATTCATGAAATTTGAAAAATTCCGATTCCTTTCGCGAAGCAATTGCTGCGCGAAGCAGCTCAGTCAGACAACGCTCGACCGAGGAATAAACCCGTGTAAAAACATTTTTAAGACTGCACCTGTAATCAAACCTCTCTATCTTGTTTCTAACATCCTAACAACCATGCATTCACTCGCTGAGTAAATTCACTACTAATTACTAATCAATAATATTTTTATGTTTATGTTTTATCTATAATTATAATGTTAATGTCACACGACAAGCTGTAAATTAAACAGAATTCACGATGTCGTTTCGAATATTTTTATGAATTTCCCGGTATAAATATAAATGATTCGCCAAAGTGTTTATTACATTCAATTGTTCAATCAACAAAATGAACGGAAAAGTTGTTCTCATTGCTGTGCTTGCTCTTTCATGTCTTATTGCCACAGTTGTGTGTGAACGTAAGTTATATTAACTGTACCAACACAAAATGTTTACTAAATATATGAAGAATACATATTATATGAATTATTGAAAAATTAACAAGGATAGAAATTTCAATATTCAAATTGATATCAATTACGTTAAAAGTTCAATAAATATTTTTTTTAAGTTTCAACATCTACCGACCTTTGAAAAATTGTTTAAAAATTTAACAATTAATGAAATTATCTGTTCCTTTAATTTCAGCTAACCCACAACCGCGGCCCGATACTATTTCAGGTAATTGTTATTTTTACTTAAGTTATTAATAGAATATGATTTTTCCAATATTTATTTACAAGAAAATGATACGGTATTCAAAACCGGTGAGCTTAATTACATCAACTTATTACTAATATTGAATGAAAATTCACTGTTCTGGATTCTAACTAGGTAATCAATAGACTAACCAATGTCGAAACAACTATAAGTCACGTTTAACATATTAGTACTGTTAAATTAATAGGATCATCTTCATAAGGATGTATATTAGTAACAAAAAATCTGTGGAATTGAAGCCTTTAATGAGCACACACTATTACTATACTACACATATTTTTACAGTGACACCCACCGACACCGCGGGGAATGCAAATAGTCAAAAAACTGATGCTGGTCAAACACAAAGCAAGAAACGCGGGTTTTTGAATTTTAGTAAGTATTTTTATATCTAATTAGTCGAAATCGTCCAAATGCATCGTCATAACAATCGTTACATAGGATAAAACAAGTCGCTTTCCGCCGTCTATGTGTATGTATGCTTAGATCTTTAAAATTACGCAACAGATTTTGATGGATTTTTTTAAATAGATAAAATGGTTCTCGAAAAATGATTTTACTGAAAATTTGTGTAAATAACTTTTAAGGGCTAATCTAACAAGAAAAATGTATAAAAATTTAATTATTAATTTCACAGGATCATCATAGGATGGGCAATGGCGATCATCCAATACTTTTTAAAAAGCAATAAACATTTGTGAAGGCACTTTGTTTTTTCATTGAAACCTGAAACTTAAATTTTGATCGAATTTTCCGAAAATCTTTTTGATTTTCTTTAGTAATTATTGCGTGCAGTCATAATATAATTCTATCCATTTGTATCCAAATAAAATTCTTTAAAACATACTTAAAAGTATAATAAGGTATACAACAATACCTACTGCTACACTGAAGTTATTGTATTGTATAATATAGTTCAGGATCCATCGCCCATTTTTGCACTTGATTACTATCAAGCTAATTTTCCGTGAGTAGCTTTATTTTGATGAGACGCCCAATAATTTCTTGTACGAAACTCGATTGTGGTAGCTAAAAGAGGTAACAAGGATAAAATATTTTGATTTGATGGTTCTCAAATATTTATTACTAAATGATTTTTTTTTTGTTTCAATCTCAAGATAATTATCTAAATTATTCGAAAAAATATTTGTCCTACAAAATCTATGGTTTGATCAAAGAGTCCCTCCCCTCTTTCCAATGTGTATCAATAACGAGGTCATCATAAATGAGTACTAACCAGCAGATTTTTTGTTTTCACTTAATTAATATTTATATAATTCAACAGACATATTGTCCTACAAATTGCGTAATAAATATTTGAGAATGAGAGTTTCGTACATGAAATTATTGGGCATCTCATCAAAATAAAGCTACTCACGGAAAATTAGCTTGATAGTAATCACTTAGAGCAGGCTCCAAGGAGATGTTCGTTTGCAAATATAGCGGACTTATTGAGTAGATCACGAATATATAGCATACTATAACATTTCTTACACTTTTTAGAAAATTTACGAAAATGCTCCATTTTTGAGTTAACTTTAAACCACTATAGATTGAAAACTCATGAATATATTTTTTCAATTATTATTTTAAATAATTAACAATAGTCCAGTCCGTATCTCATCTCGGAAATTGACTGGGGTGCTTTGCCTAGTATCATCCTTGGTGGTGTTACCATCCCATATAGCAAAGTAGTTAAAAATTTAGGTGTTACCTTTGACCAAACACTTTCATGGTCTCATCACATACAAGTGATTAGTCGAAAGGTGTATGCTGCATGTGGTTCTCTACGGCGTCTGCGAAACTTTTTGCCAATTCCAACAAAAATTATGTTAGCGCAATCCCTCCTTTTCCCTATCCTCGATTACGCGGATGCGTGCTTTCCTGACCTTACAGTTGAGAGCATGGAGAAACTTGAGCGTCTACAAAATCTTCTAATACGATTTATCTTTGGCCTTCGGAAATTCGACCATGTATCTTTATATCGTAGACGACTCAAGTGGCTCCCCATTCGCATGCGACGTAATCTCCACTACCTTCAATTGTTATACCGTATCCTTTTTGATCCCATCACTCCTTCCTACCTTAAGAATAACTTTTCATTTTTACACTGTGAAAACTACTCTCTCCGATCCGTTGACAGACTTATTTTGAGTACTCCATCTCGACACACAAACTTCTATGCTGATTCTTTTACTGCCTCTGCTGTACGTCTATGGAACTCCTTACCACTAAAGATTAGACTTGCTCCCTCTATATCCTCATTTAAAAACCTTGTTCGGAAACATTTCTTCTTATCAGCCTTTAATTCGGAATAGTATATTTATTATATATGCATTTACATTTATTAGTATAGAATATATTTTATATACTTTATATAGCTTTATGTATGTATTATCATTAATTATTTATTTATTTTTCTATTATAATATATTATTGTATATATTATGTAGGGTTATTTATAATATAGTTATTATACATGTATGTATAGTTATTTATGTGCATATAATGTACTTTTTGTGTATCATACTTTTTTATTTTCATGTTATTTAAATTCTAATTCTACTTCCAAAAAATATTATTTACTAAATATTTCGCTTTTTTACCGCTTGGTTGCCTGGCAGAGATCACTGCTTAGTGATAAGGCCGCCAATTGTACTACATCTTTCTAGAACCATATATATATTTTTTATTGTTTCTTATTGTTTATTGATTGTATTACAATAAAGTGTAATAAATAAATAAATAAATAGTCCATTGTTTACGATTCAATAGTTCGTATTATGTGAGCTATATGTATGTGGTGGATTTGATGACCCCACAAAATGTTTTAAATTGCAAGGCGCATCTTTCACTGAAGTTACCGATTTGAAATCTAATCACACAGAGGCTGATTCAAGAATGTTCTGCCATATTTTTCATTCTGTCAAACACAACGACAGTGCAGAGATAATTATTCTAAGCCCTAACACCGATATTTTTGGCTTGAAAACATACTCGCCATCTTTGAATGCTCCCCCCACTCCCCCATGCAACTATTTCACTGTACGATACGTTTATCTACAGCTTACGTCAATCTCATACATTCGTAGTCTATTCTATTGAACGCTACGCTAACAGAAAGCCACTTGACTAGGGGGGCAGGCGTAGAGCAATCTTTCGCTGTTCTTAGTGCGTTCTTATGCGGAACAACACTGAATACGAGTTTTCGTTAGAACTAAAAGATCACCAAAGAATGCTCTTGCTCTAGCTCTAGCTCTATGTTCGTTTGGTCTAAATGCACCGTTACGTCACACCATGAGCTAAGATACTCGTGCTTTGCCCGCGGGCTTTCATTAAAATTATCAATAAATACAAATAATAGCTGACTAGCCATAAGTCTTCAAGTCCAATTTTCACCCAAATCTGGTGCAGTCTGTGAAACCGTATCAGACAGGAAGACAGACAAATTCGCATTTCGCAATTATAATTTTAGTATGGATATTAACAATGTTTCCATCGACAAACCAATGAATCGTAGTTGTATGTATCTGCATACATACATTGAACAAAACTCTGCAGTTTTGTTCAATACATTTAAATATAAAGATTGGCGTATTATATTCCTTTAATTAATCACTAGTGTTCATTTATGAGTTGCCTAACTGATCAAGTGGTGACTAATGTAAAGTGAAAAGAGCGGGAACGAACCACAAACTATTTTTTAGAAATAAATAGATATAGATATTTATTTTATAAATAATCTAGATACAAAAAAGGCTGAATGAATCTGGATAAAATAATCATTACACAGAATTTCTGCACACCTCGGAGAGGTAGTGCTCTATTTTTAATAATTTTTAGTACTTTTTAGTTTTAATGATTCTTACAAAATTGCAAATAAATTGTTAAAAATAATAAATTAAATAATGCATTTATTTTAAAATTAAGCTCATTATTCCATTGTATAAATTATTTTGCCTAATCCCACCTTTTCCCCTTTTACACACGAACTTAATTTAACGAATGGGAGGAAATAGCAAAAAATGAGGATAAAATAATTATTATAATAGTTCATAGTAACATTACAGAAAATTATATTAATGTGAAGGTGCAAAAATAACGTAGCAATGGAGGAACTAATTTTATTTATAATTAGTTAGATACGTATTATGAAATTTATTCTTGTGTATTTTCTTGAAATGTAATGTGATGTGTTATTTATAGCATTTGTTTCATATTAATATGTAGGAATTTTAAAATAATTTAAAATTATTTTAATGAAGGCACAACAAGTATATTAAGGGCAAAAAAGTTGCGAGGATCGTGCTGTTATCAAATGATATTATGTTTATATCATTTTTATTAATCACGACAAATTTAGCTTCGTCATTATATCTAGTGGTAATAAATAATGTACTCTAATTTACATTTTATAAATATTATTTTTAATAGTTGGTTGCGCATAGACTAATAATGTCCAGAGCAATATTAATTTTTCTTTTTTTGACCTTAATTATAATAAGATTTTCACAGTGTAAGGAAGTGATTTGAATAAAATTGAGAAGTTTCCGGATTTCTTTCTTACTTTGTTTTAATTTTCGTTTCAGGTAATATGGACGATTATGATTCTTATTCTGATTCTAGTTCCGATTCTGAATCCGACTCTATGTCTGAATATGGTGCTCCCCAAAATGTTTTGTTCGTTATTGGTAATAACATTTTATTGGTCATTTTTATTTGTATACTGGATCATAGTTGAATAGATACGTTACAAAAGTAATTTTCAGACAGTTAAAAAGTTTGGCAAATCGACGCGGATTCGAAACCCGCCGGGTGGTCGAATTTTTTATATTATTTAAAAATTTATCATTTTAATAAGCATATAAATAAAGTTTTTTTTATGTTATTCATAGTTCAACCCGGAGATATAGCTCTAGGGGCTCAACATAATATTATGGGAACCCAAGTAGAGGAAAGCTCTTCATACTTTGACCCGTTTGGTATCATAAACATGCTTGTAAGTGACCGTCTTAATTAGCCTATGTATTTTTAATAATCACATAGATATAAAACACTTCGTAAAATATTAAAAAAATTATTAAATCGCCTTGATAATTCCAGATACCCACTTTCTGAGTCCATATTATGTCGACATGGTAAGATATAATCTTATGAATATATACATTATACATTATATAATGAAATTTCCTAACGCTTTATTGTATTATTTTACAGGACAGTTGTAATTGGTCAAGATCTATCTTGACCAATTACAACTTTACAGAGTGGCACCTAAAATAGAGTAAACATTATTTTAGAAATATCTTATTTTTTACAATAGAATAACCTACAAAAAATTCATTGGAATGTAAACTAAATAAACTGAAGAATAAAGAGAATAAAATAATAATTATAAAAATATGAAATCTTATATATAAAAATGAATCGCAAAATGTGTTGGTAAGCGCATAACTCGAGAACGGCTGAACCGATTTCGATAATTCTTTTTAAATTATATTCCTTGAAGTACGAGGATGGTTTTTATGTAGAGAAAACGTAAATATGTACCACGGGCGAAGCCGGGGCGGACCGCTAGTATAATATAAATATGGCAAAACCGAATATAATAGCGAAATTCTTTTTTATACAGGTAAAATCCTTTGAAGTCATACGCATAATGGCAAAAATTCGAATACAAAGTACGAATATATTGGTTGCATCCGAAACTGAATCTAATTTAAAAATAAATAGCCCTGTAAGACACTGGCTTCCAACGTAAGAATAGTATATTTAGTAGATATGAAGAATTCTATAATATTATTTCTAAATAAGTATCTCTTATATAGAGTAAAAAAATATGCTGCTATATAAGTTTGTTAAAGACATAATATAATAAATTATAGAAGAGATTAAAGAACTAAAATGTTGACATATTTCATAAAATTTATGAAAAACTACGATGTTTTCTAGGAACTGGAATTAAATCTATAGTAATAACGTAAGAACTGATGATAATAATGAAGTAAATTGTTATTTTTTTATACAATAACGATATGAATAAAACGAATAATTAATTTAAAATTAGTTTTAGAAAGCTATAGAAGTGTGGAAAATACCAACATAGCGTATCCTTTCTAATATTTCTCCAAAGTAACACGTTGAATTTCGTTTAGGCGATGAAATGACGCATAGATGGCGTACAAAGTAGCTCCTCACTACATCTGACAAATCTCATTTGCCTTCACTACATATTTCCTATCCTCCAAGGATTATAGGATTGCGGTCGCTTCAAACTATTTTATACGAAATAAATAGAGGACAAATTTTACCCATGCAAATTCGTTTAACCGAGCCTTTGCTGTTATTTTTTATCAAGGCACTATTGATTTTGTTTTGTGAAACATATTTTCAGGGAGTATAATATGAAATACTTTCTGTGATATGGAACTTTTTTTGAACAAAGCGAATCATTTTTTCTTGAATTAATATTACTATTTTCTTATGTAGGAATAGAGTACCTACTCTTCAGCATGAATCGGCCAAGTCACACCGGGAAAGGTACAACTACCTCACAGAAGATCAGCGTCAAATACTTAGTATGTAATAATAGTAGCATGTGAATGCTATTGTGTAGTGAGTAGGGGAGCCGAGGACCCAAGAAGCTTATATCTCATACACTGGAGATTTCAGTATGAACATTAACTTGTAACAATAAAATGAAAGACGCCTGTATGTTTTTTTATCCCTTTCATGCCCACTTGCCAAGTTAGGTGTGAAAGAGATAAAAAAACATACAGGCGTCATTCAACGTCATATTTTTTGTTACTTAGTTAATGTTCATACTGAAATCTCCAGTGTATTAGATATAAGCTTCTTGCGAGGACCCGTAACAACTCAACTAAGGGATACGTAAATGTTCGAAATCCAGCAGCTTTTCAGCAGCTTTTCAGCTTAAAAAGCATACCTTTACATTATCAGCTGTGTCTACACTTTAAAATAATTATAAATATTATAAAGTTAAATATCACGTTCCCAAAACCTCCAAATACCGTCATTATCACAAAATTACAAAAAATACATTCTAAAATTGCCGGCTGTCTACGGTGTATAACTTCCGCCAAATAAAATGATAAAAACAAAATAAAAACAACAGTACTTATACATAATGTTTTATTTTACACATTCAAATACAACATTAATGACAATCATACATAAGTTAAGATTAAAGAATGAACACGTTTATTAACAAACATCAAGTATTCGACCACTTCTAAAAGTGTTTTGTGTGTATACCTGTAAAATTATATTATAAAATTATGTATCTTAATATTACACTGAACTATTTATACAAATAGTAAGCCTCGTTTATTTTGAAAATGATAGATACAATATATGAATCTCTTGCGTATTTGTTACATTTTCAGTAGTAACAAACATTTTGTCCGGTCTTAATAATAGGTGATAAAATACAAAATTTTATATGGGTAGGTATATAAGATTTTTAAACTGTAAAAATATACTTTTCTAAAAATTTAGTTTCTGAAAATGAAACAACACGCAATACTCCAACTTATTTTAGTGCATCTCATTACATAATATTTTGCGACTACCCTTTATCAAAATATTATGTAATAACAACATTGAGTTACTATGTACTACCAGAGAGGACATCGCTACTACACTCTTTGTAGCACGAGTTAGAGGCAAACGTCACAAACTCATTTAATCTGTGCCGGACTGTGCCCCCCCGCTTGCCGCGTCAACACGTGTTATTGCTCTGTTCAAAATGCCTTCGTGTGTGCTGAGGTATTGTTTCAACAGTTCCCTACAAACAAAGCCCAAGTGAACTTACTGGTGAAAAGTCTTTATCATAGTAAGTTCACCCACCACATCGGCGCGGCCGTGCGCAATGTTTTTATTTGGAATAGCCACTCTATGACTCTAGTACGTAGTACATAGTAACTCAATGAATAACAACATAATATTCTATTTGAACACCTTGAAGTTTAAAAAGAACTACTGAATATCGTATCCTTTATTAAATAAGCGAATATCTAAATAAATTTCGTTGAAATATTTCCATAATAAGGATATTACTAAATCGAGTTTCGTTTTGATTTGTTCGTTATTTACGACTAGTTGTATACAATTCTACAAAAATGAAATAGATACGTGAAAACTGTTATTCACAATAATTCCAGTAGGTTATTTTTTTTTTTATTATTATAAGCAATCAAATCTTATTTGATATAATACATACAAACAGTACTTACATAAAAACATGATAGTTTACAATATTGAAGTATATTTCTATAGAAACATTTTTACATTTTATTACACATTTATTACGTAAAAAGCACGATAATATATCTATGGAGTATCTATAAGAAAATTATATACAATTTCTTCTATCTGTGAGTTTTATATCCTATCTTGTATCACTTACAAACTCGATGCATTTTTCTCTCAATTTCGAATTTAAACAAATTATTATACTTATAAAATTGCTTTCTTTTTATTTTATTTTTATATTCTGCTCAAAAGCATATTATTATCTTATTTTCGGCCAACATTTACTGACTTATGAATAATTAAAATCTCATCATTACATTTCAAAAATGGACCAAAACATTTGTTATACAAATACCTATATAAACTTTATTACCTGTGTTATGAAATCGGGTATATAAAAAGTGCTTAGTTTTAATTGTACGTCAAAGCTTATGTTCTTTTAAGTGATATAGGATAATCCGCATTTACAATTTTAAGACATCTTATTGAATTGTTTTAAGCAGCTTTAAAACAGGTTGGCTTTAGAGAAACTGAGATTGCCTAACAATGATAAATTATTGTTTCTTTTGGTCCTTATTATACATAATAATATATATATACATGATAATTAGCTAAGTTAAAATATTATACAACACAAGCGCTGGGACGTCCTTTTCAGTTTTATCACAGATTTATCATAATATTTACATGTTTTTTTACTAATTTAAATGTAATTAAGTATATAAGTGGATGTATTGTACATATATTTATACAAGTATTAAGAGGGGTCCGAATTATTGGTTGCAAGGCCTTTCTTAAGTTTTATCTTCTTCCAAAATATCTGCTGTAGAAGTATCTTGGTATACCTGAAAATAAATATTTATGGTTACTATGTATATTTATTATATACAGTAATATTATTGACATTCCAAGTTATGAATTTTAAGATCATTGCAATTTAGAATAAAAGCTCTTGATTCAATGTACATATTAGGGATTTACTTTCTTTAAAATGAGTGCTACCATATCGGAAATTATAATGACCTTATTGGAATCTTAATGAAACACGCATTTTTTTAATTTGTTATTCAATTTTCATATATTATTACCTATTTTCATATATTATTACCTATTTATGATTCTCTTGCGTCATATGCAATGATTTTTATGACGCAAAATAAAGTTTTAAATAAGAAATTATAAAGCATATTCAGCATAATAGCATATCCAGGCAAATTTTGTTAAAATATAATTAAATATTCAAAGGTAACATTTTTATTATACATATTTTAAATACCAAGGCTTCTACATTCTACACAGCTTTTCATGTTTAAAATTAATAATTTATTGCCTTATTTATTTTACAATATGCTCATATCTATTAGATTAAGTTTAAACAACGTCCGAAATAAAACACAGCATCCTTAATTACACGACTCGACAAAAAAATTTTCGTTCTTTGTCCTAAAGTTTATACTATTATTTTCCAGTTAGTTATGCACAAAAACGAAAAGAAAATACCTTTTTTCGGTATAAAGTTTGCTTTTGTGATAGTTATAATAATAATACAAATTTTTCAATTTTTTCATAAATTTTAATTTTTTAAAAAGACCGCGTGGTGAGAGTGGGATATTAACGTTTACACTGTGCCGCTAGATGGCACCCGAGTGATAAACAACCATTTTGTATTATTTACAAGCCCAGAATAACTTAAAATGTCGTCACGAAAGTGCAAATACGATGCTAATGCATTTTGTTTTATATGTGGTCAATTTATTAAAGTTCGAGACGTGAAATATGAACTAAAGACATCTCACGTTCTCTGTGAAGCCTATGAAGCATATTTTGACTGTCCTGTACGGAATCAAGATAAGCCATGGGCTCCACATGTTGCTTGTAGATATTGTAAATGGTGTTTGGAAGGTAAGGCAAATTCCAATTACAAATATTAAGGCCATGGGCTGCAGGATGTCATTAAAAGTACATACCTATGCTGCATGCTCATTTGGATAAATTTAAAAACAATATGGGAGCCTATTCCGAAGAGCAAGGAGAACGTTTCCATCAGGACATCATGAATTTTGAACAACGCTATCAAGGCCAATACAATGAAAACATGATGGGCGACTATATTTGGGGTTTATTGAGAGAAAGTAGCTATGAACATAAAAGAAAAAGCAAAAGTGTGCACTTTTAAGTTATTTTCCACTTTTCTGTAAGCTAATTTGATAGTAAAACTTAATAAAAATAATAAACATTTTTATTTCAATAGTTTTATTTTCAATCAAAAATTAAAATCCGAGATTTTTTAAAATTTCCTTCAATCAGTCTTCTAAGCACAAAAGCAAAGTTTTTCATGCCATATATTTTTTTTCCGTCTAATTACGACCTAAACTACGAAATTTAATGCTTTGCAATCAAAGTCTTTTTTCATGGTGACCCGTTGTTATCTATTATTATTGTTTATTATCTTAATATACCTTAGTCTGCTATCGTCTTCTGGAACGTAATATTAAAGTATTCCCTTCGCTTGTTAGCTTGATGATAGCTACAGATATTGTTAGTTTCGTAATATCACGTAATACAGAATGAAATGTGCAGTAATTGATAGGTAAGAGTCATAGAATGAAAGGGTAGACCCATTCATTCTAGACTCTTACCTTTGCCTAGTTTAAAAATTTGTATTGGTACGGGACTGTACAAAAATGGACATCAGTGCATGCCGTGCATGTGTCTATATTATACAAGTGTGGTGGACAAGGTAATGTATGTATGTATTTTGTATCTATTTCTATATCAAAAAAATTATTTGTCCAACTTTAACTGAGTTGGACATATTTGTTGAACAGTATTTTCGTATAATATTCAAGAAAAAAAGTGCATGTTATGAAACAATATCTACACTTAAAATCATCCCACGATCACGTATCAAACAAAGATGTTCTTTGCCCAAGTGTAGATGAATTGTTTTGAAGGGTGATATCGTAACTGGAGTTTTCACGGTTCGGGAGTGAAATGCACGAAGTTTCCTTTTGTGGCGTTTCTCATAAGTTGATTTGTAGCGCAACCCTTCAGTTGAGTTCCGGTGTGGCGCCGCCGCGGCGAGACACGTCAATTCCGACGCGAGTATGGTGCATATGAGAAAGTACTTTGGTATACTGGGTAATTAGAATTTAGAAGTATCTTAAACGCATTTTTAATTTGTGGTAGCCTGGAAGATATGCCTAACGATAAGACCCCCTTTTGTACATGATCTGTTTCTTATTTTATGTTCTTTCTGTATTGATTTACCCTTAGTGTGTGCAATAAAATAGTAAATAAAAATAAATAAATAATGTTGTACAAATATTGTAGTTTCATTAAGTGTATATTTTTCATCAAATTATTCATGAATTTTAAAACATTTTGTTCTATTAATGTTTTATATGTAATGTTATGTAAATTTTTCAAACAATGGTACTATTAGAGATAACTGGGATTACCTAAAAGCATGAAGTATCGTTACAAATCATAATTACTTTTACTTATATAAATTCTGAATTTAATAATTGAAAGAACGATTATGTAATTCAACATGATATCACAAAGTTGCACAAATTCAAACATCTACCATCACGTGGCGCCCTGCCTATATAAGAATTTATGTTAGGTTATGACCGACACAAAGTTTACCTTCACGGCACATAACTCAAATACTCCCAGAGCAATACATGTTTCACGTCAAATAATACTTAAATTTAAACTAGTCTCGCTTTTCAATGCCTCAGAGACACCCTAGCTTCAGAGGGCACGCCTTGTGACAAGACACGATACTTCTATCTGAAATGTAACATGTGATTTCTTTTACTTTTGAACATAAACAGACAATGCACATTCACACGACGATGTATTTTTCATCTTTGCTTAGCAGTCGTGTAGAATTTAAACTATTTCACGTTTGAAAAATAGTATTTCGCTTCCATTTAAAGATGTTATTGGAAAGGTTCTTTCAATATATTATATTAAAATGTATTAAAATACTTTCATTTGGTTTATTCAATAAATTTTAAAGAATAAGTTGGTGGGTAAGGAATTATAAATAAATAAATTCAGCCCTAATTATTATAATAGCTATTTAACTGAACACCTATTTTTAAAGAAGATAGAGATATTTTACAATCCTAATATCTATTATAGCTATTTTAATTTAATTCTAGATGTTTAAATTTAAATTTTCACACTAATTAGTGTCTAAAAAGCCTTTGTCAATGAAGCTTCTATCTGAAACATATCTTAAAAAACAATGCTTTATCTCTGTAATGATTTTAATTGTAGTCGAGCCCACATCCTTGGCATAGAAAAGAAAATTGCTAAACACTGCACTTATATTTCATAAGCATTGTTAACAAGCATTTATATTATATATATACATATATAATAATAAAGCTAATATAATGTTTTCTATTGAGGTTAGGTATGTTAGGTGACATTGACATCACCATGGACCATTTTGAGTTGGCTAGGTGGAAGGAATGGATTGGAGTGTACCAACTACATATAATTATTATGATCATTTGTTTTATTTGTCGTCGTTGGCTTTTGTCTTCTTTAATTTTATTAAAGTAACTACAATGGTAAAAATGATCTAATAAAATATTTTCTATATAATTAAATTGTCTTTCATCATTTAGTTTAATATAGAAATGGTGATTAGTTTGAAAAAATCTGTATTATAATCATGTTGATAATATTATTCTGTAATATTTGTTGTTTACCTACTCTATCGATTCAAATTAAATAAAAAGTGAAAATAATCTTTGTAGGTACAATTCAGGGCTTTATCAAAAGAACGAATCCAGCCTTTTTTGAACAAAACTTACCTATATAAGACAGTACCAGATAGTTTAAAACACTTGACTATACTCATCACTCATTACCTTTTAAAAGACTATATATTTCGATCATAAAAATACAGGCAGACCTCCAAAAACAATCAGCCCGTGAAATGCGTGCGGTCAGGGAACACGCGAAGGATACAATTCCTAACAATATTATAGTATAACGTAGTATAACTATAATATAATCACCTTGTGCCGAATGTTTGCTAGGCGTAACCAATGATCCTAGCCAATTTGTGCGTTTATCGAATCTAAGCGACCACCTCATTATTATTCACGTTAAAATTTATAAGTATTATTATATGTACTTACAAGAGATAACTTCTTTCGTTATGTATATTGTAATAACATATTCCTCTATCTGACTTGCATTATTACCATTTTGCTTGTTAACATTTTTAATTTGAAACATTTTTGTTTTTATCAATATGTCGTGTAAAATAATGAGGTAGGTACCTTTGCTCATTATTTGTATAATGTAAGTATTCATAATGATTTAAAATAAGTATAATGTAAAGTTAGTGAAGGTGAACTAATTATTCTTGCGACATTCATAAACAACACATTTACTTTCTTTGTATGTCCAAACATTTGCTACAAGAACCAATTAAAACGATAATAGTTTTAAAGTGATTGCAGCTTTTGTACTACGTAACAGCGGCCTTACGAAAGGTTTCTACTTATAAATTCATTAGGCCTGAGACATTTATCATTTCTTAACGATTTTCAGCTGCCAATATTTTATTTTATAACTAGCGTGAGTGTTTCCTTGTCGTAATAAATTTGTTTATTTAAATATCGCAACTTGAATATTATTTGAGCTACAGCCATGAACCAACAGGTTTTTATTTTAAAATTATCTATGAATATAAATATGATTTATTTTTAGTTGTCAGTGTAATTTACAGTTATAAATTAAAAAATCAAACCTTTTTAAACAATCTCGTTGAAAAAGATACTGATATTGATAGCATCTTTGTTGTATACCAAAGATAAATTATTATTAAGGCTCTATATCCCTATAAAGATCAACATTCACTCACACGAACCTGAATAAACTTGTCCTATGTTAAACTATTCATTGCTTGATACAAATTCATAATTAAACAACACAACACACGTTGCACTGAATAATGCAAAAAATGGATTTTCTTTCCTGCGAATTAATTCAACACACACGGGAATCCCTTTACAAGTGCAAACATATAAATATTCATTAGGTAAATAACAAAGCCCCAGCTAGAAAATGGCAGAGGCGGATTCAATTAATACAAACTCTTTTATTAAATCATAAAATTCTCGCGTCGCTGGCCTCGTACTTGATATGTCAATTTCATAATTAAAATTCGTTTGACCGTACCAAGGGGTTTGGGGAGATTAAGAGAAACCAAATTGAATGCTGGCCACCCGAGTTAACACTGAACCCGAAGTATGAATGAAGTCATCGGGAAATTTTGCTAAATATAATTAAAAAGAGCGGACATGAATAATTGACAGCTCGTTTTGAGTTATGACCCTTTGACCGGGCTTTAAATTGAATGACCGGTATGTTTTTCCGGTATATGTTTGTATGGATAAACCTAGAAGAGGATTTGATATTTTATTTATTTAATATTATTAAAATAAGAATATTGACAGTTATTTGTTCAATTCAACCTTTGTGTCATGATTATAACTTTGCTTTTTATTAGCGTTACTATTAAGTATTCTGTGACTTTGCCTTGTTTAATAGAAACTTAATTAATAAATGTTTTAAACAACATAACACGGCAGCAGGTAAAAAAATAAACCATACAGTTAAACAAATAAAATACCATGAAGTAGATAATACCCGAATAAGCAATCAATTATAATCATACAAAAACCCTAATGATACTTGAAATAAAATTAATGGAACTGACAATTATTGTTACAAACAGCACAAACCAGTCAATTATTAATTTATCAAACATGATAAATAGTGCCAATTGTGACTTAAATATATCTTGATGAAATGTGACAATCTAATTGTAGGAAGTCTACTCATAAATCTCGTTGATCCGGCATTTCCAAGGTCGTCGTATTTAGTCGTGCCGGAACCTACGGTTTCGGCAGTCGAGCAAAAAAAATCTTTCACCATTAGCTATTAATATAAGAGCCCACGACGGCCAGACTTTCCTTTCTTTCGGAAAG
>CAJQZN010038108.1:28616-44613 GCA_907164685.1 Colias eurytheme | reverse complement strand
CCTCATTCTAGTTCTGTACTGAAATATGCTTTATAAATGTATTTAAAGATCTATAAAGATTTTAAAAAAATTTGTGGTTCGAAATTTATAAATAATATATTTCTGAAATATCGATATATCGCAAAATAGCGATGTTATTTGAATGTTTCCCATCAATTCAGTTACAGAAAGCAAGGTCAGATGACAATAGAGGCGGGCGACTCTATTATCCTGATTGATAAACGGCCCGAGTTGCATTGGTGGAAGGGACAGAACCAACGCACGCTGGAGGTCGGACTATTTCCTAGGTAATATTGTATTTGTATCATTTACTTAATTGAAATAAATATGTGCGATAGGAAATGGAATTACTAATATGTACTCTAATACTTATTTTATATTAGTTTCATTAAAAATACAAAATTTTGTTGTATTGCGGCAATTTATTTATTTTTTTCAATTTTTAAGCATATTTAGAATCTTTAGGGTTCAATTTTCTTTGTCATAAACTGAATATAAATAAAAAAGTGACATTTTTTAGGTTGTCAAGTAAAAAAAGGTTTGCATCAAAAATAAATTTAAATGCATAAGGATACTGAAACTGTGTTTTTTTTCAGCACTATTGTAACAGTGGCAAAGAACAAAAATGTTGCAATAACGAAGAAAGCTCAAACTCTATCACCCAGCAGAAGGCGTAAGTAACCTTGTTTATAAAGTTTATTCGACTTTTATAACGTATTTTTATGTATTGCGTAGGATTTGTTCTGCTTACGGATGTTTAAACATGTTATTAATATAACCGTATTTTTTTATAGGTAAAAGCTAATGGAGAACAATTTTCTTACAACTTAACTTATTTATACAAATGATTAAAAACATTAACTGATAAAGTTAGAATCCATTGATTAATTTTCTACGATAAATAATTATTATTATAATGCTAAAAGAGTAAATATTTATGACTAGCCAAACAAATTCCCGTAAACAAATTACAATTTTCAATTAATCAAAACTTATATTTGTCAATGTATTAAAGTGCATAAAGGTGAATTAATATTTACGCAAATATTTATTGTTAACGCTTCATTGGATTAACTGGGAATTTTATTTTTGAACTTTTCTTAACATATTGCAAAGTAGAATTCCAAGATTATAATTGTTTGCATAAAGATCTCTGATCTCGTCCAATGTTAATCAAACCATATGCATATAACTTAGTTAATATGAAACGCACGAGGCTATTATGTAAGGTTCATTATCGTATTTACGTATATGGCGACGCAGGAGTGTCGTATGCGTCATAGTTTCACTAGCACGTATAAAAGTCAATTTTGTAGGTTTTAGTGCTCTATTTTTTCATTATAAATTTAATACTGTCTTAATTAATAAATTTAAAACTGATCAAAAATCTAGATAATAATATTATAATGATATCTTCGTTTAAGGTAAATTCGTGGGGTTTGTATAGAATGTGATCGACCTAAAAAAATATATTCAATATATTTTTCAAAATTTAATTTATAGTAACCTAGGTACTTGTACGGTCAACTAAAAGTGCGTCAGTCTTTCACATTTTTAACATAATATTTTGAAGACCATAGTTCAATGTATCAATGCACAATATACTGAGAACTAAATTTACCCTTTAGCAAGCTATACAAGTTTACTATAACGCACGTGGTATAAAATATAAATACATTATCATTAAAATTCACAATCGGTGACTAAGTGGAAATAACGCTTGTATATCAAAATAAATTATTCATTGTTTGTTTTACGTTTCACCCATAACTTCGTTTAAAACAAATAAAGTATCGATAATAATCACTAAATAAATAGAAACCAAAAGAAAAATATAGTAAACTAGATTTTCACCCGCGGCTTTGCCTGCGATTTCATAGAAAAACTCGCATAGTCCCGAGTTTTTCTAGGAACGGTCCTGTGGGATTTCCGGGATTAAAAGCCTAAGCCTATATCTTATTCTGGGTCTTCAGCTACCTACATACCAAATTTCAATGTAATTGGTTCAGTAGTATTTGCATGAAAGAGTTACAAACATCCATCCTCACAAACTTTCGCATTTATAATATTAGAAGGATACGATTATTTCTTCTTGTTACATTAATTATGAATTGGGTGCGGATTAGCCTTGCCGCGTATCACACAAGGTCAGGAGGATACGTGCAACTTATAGCAATGCCTTGTGAACTTGAAACGATACGAGTAAACAGGTGTTCAATAATATTTTATTAAAAAAACGAAAATAAGATAAACCAACGAATGTATTATTACCAAGTACCTACTGTAAATTTAGGGATATAAGTTTTTTCAAGTTCTCAAGTACACTATACGATATAAAAACACAAATTTACTTTTGATCAATTTTTATCTACCTGTTTATCCGAACTAATCTATTAATTATCTGTAAAAAATATTTAAATGGGCCTTTATTCGATGATAAGAAATGGTCTGAGAGCAATATATGTACCTACGCTATTGCACGCCTCATAAGCGAAGCGTTGAGGTGGGTACTACTGTCACTTCGCGCAAAACATCTGATTTTTCAAACTTAAAATGTCTTTATGTATCATACATTGCACTTGTAAGATAATACATACACACACATATTAAGAAAAAACACTATTTTTAACATTCATGATATTTTTGATGTCATTTTCGTTATTTAAACTAGTTAAAAAACAGTTTAAAAAAGTTCTGTCTTGGACGTCCGTGTGTCTGTATGTGCGGATCCTTTTTCTTGTTAACACGATAGCGACCGAAATACTTTACTAATCGAGTCTTTTTTTTTCTCTTACGCTTGAGTATGCTCAGGAATAGAACTCTTTCATTTTTCAGGGTCTGATTCGATGTGGCTTAATTGTTATTAAATAAACAAAAATAATAATTAATAAATAATTATTAAAAAAAATACGAGGCGTGCACTTTTGGATTTTCCAAATTATTTTATTTAAGAGTTCTTGTGGAACCCTTCGAGGTTTGTAAATTTATATTTGATCAATAATGTGTAAACCGTTTAAGATTCATAATATTACAAAGTGTCAATTTTATACGTTACTTGCAGACCCGAAGCTAGTACCTTCTGTGTATTTATTACATTAATTATACAGACCTTTTTAACATTTTGTGAAAGTTATATAGATATTATGTACATGATAATTTAAATTTTATTATGTGAATTAAATTCATATTTAATTAAGATAGATGACGTAAACGTTTTGCGAACGAACGCCCACGCGGTCTGATTTATAAAGAATTAATATTAGCATTTTTATTCTTACCGTTAAGTAGGTCTGAGAGTACCTACTGAAATATTATTAATATTTAAGACTCAGTTACGCCGTTCATTTTTGGTTTATAAAAAGAAAAAATAACCAGTGACCTTTGACCCCTCCATTTACATTACTATAAACCTTATTATAATATATCTACAAAATATATATCATAAGTTACAAGACTTTTCTAATAATTGAATACTTGACTGTGGGTTTGTAATATCGTACCAATATGAATAACCTACAATGATATTGTATGAAACAAAATTTAATATAAATTAAACGAAGAAAATTTGTATAAATGAATAAAACATTTTTGGGCTTTTTTTGCTAGTCACCGTATATATTTTTTGTTATAGATGTCAAATGGGGCGCTGGTGACTTACCACCGCCCATGAAAATTTGCAGTCGCGTCAGAATATTTGCAAATTTACACCTCTGCAAATGGATTGACGACTTTTGTAGGTATGCCGTATGGTGTAAGGATATGATTGATGATTGGAATAAAGGAAAGGACAGATATAAACATGCTTGTAAAAGAAATATAAAACTATTTATTTATTTATTTAACCATTTATTGTACCACACCATTTAACATTACAGTATATATTATATAGTTGTATAGATTCGAGGTAAAGTACAAAAGGTGACCTTATCGCTTAAAAGCGATTTCTTCCAGGCCACCTAAGAGGATAGATATATAATACTTTTATAATTAATGTAACGCGGATGTAATATGTAAACTATTTCTTAGATGTGCGTTCTTATCGTATAGATAATAATATTATGTTCTCCAATTTTCACACAAAAAACTAAGAAAATTACCAATATATTTAGTAGTATAATAATAATAAACGTCTTTGCCTCTTCACTTCATAATATTGAACTGCAAAAATACATAAGAATTTTATGAAATTCATCCATTTTCCCGCCGGGTCTAATGGTAAAAGTTTCCTCAAATATCATGACGTTTCTTCAATACACTTTCACCATAAGGTTACTTTTTGTTTGTATTAGAAAATATTACTTTGAGTACGAAAGTTAGTTTATTTATAGAATATGAATGGAATATTCATCAATTTAAAAATGCATCGACGTATTTATGCTTTTTTTATGTGTATTATTTTTAGGTACATTATTTTTACTCTACGTTTTATTCACGAAATAGAGTTTTTTCAATACTTTACTAACGTAAATTCTTTCATGGACCAAATTGTTATAGTACGACGAAACGATGGAGTGTAATTCTTAAATTTACATCTACATGTATTTTCCTTTTTTTTCAAATATTTAGAAAGAAACGTTAGTTTATGTTGTGTAGACACATCTATCCCCATATATTCATTATGCGATGGCTTTAATATGAGAAATATTAAAGCCATCGCATATCATATGAGATTTTATTATCAACTGCAGAGCGTCAAATTGACGCAGTTCGCAATCCAAGACGTTCATTTGCGGTCATAAATTGTTCTCGATAATTAAGGGCGCTCATGTACAGATCTATTCTATGCAGTAATTATTAAGGCTTAGTATACAATAGTTTGTAACAGCCATTTGCTTGTAAACTAGTTGAAAATGTTATTAGTGCTGGTAATTAAGCCGTAAAATATGAGAATATGACAGCAGAATAGAAATCTTATGATTAGTTTATGATTAAAGTAATTCGGATATAATAATAGAGAAGGATAAAGTTCACACTGACAAGAAAACAAAACAGTAAGGGCCGGCGCCCACTGCCGGCACGGCATGGCATGGCAGGGCAGAGGTTTTTATTACTAATGAAGTTATTTTGAACCTTATTTCAATCAGTTTAGAATTCAAGTTACTTTATTTCGATGCCACGATGCCGCGACGTGTTGCAGGATGCTGCAGCATGACGCGGCACGCCGCGGGATGCGGTGGCATGACGTGTCTTGCTGTTTCATTCCAAGGGATGCCGCGGCGCGCCATTGCATCCCGCGAGGCGTATGCGTCACTTTGGGGTCGAGTAACTATGATTACTAGCTAGTTGAAATAAGGTTGAAACTTATGCAGCATTAGCGCGGAGCAAAACTGATGGATGCCAGAGTGGCTGGGCTTTTAGCAGGATGCTACGGCATGCCACTGAATGCCGCGGGATGCCACTGCACACCGCGGGATGCCATTGCACGCCGCGGGATGCTCTGCCGTGCCATGCCGTGCCGTGCCGGCAGTGGGCGCCGGCCCTAAAGGGATGAAGTAGATGACGGAAATATGCACGTAGAATAGCTATGCAATAAAGTGCACACGTGTAGAACGAAGCTAGTGACATCATTCTGTAAAATATTCCTGCAAAATCCTTTAAAAACGCTGACGTGTCACCCGTTAGCGAGCCTAAGCCTCCAGCATCAAATTACACAATCCCAATAAAAAATCCTTCAACCCTGTCATATTACATTTCCGAAACAGTCCTGAAAAATTTGATCAAAGTAAAAGCCCGTCTGGATTACTTTCAATAGGAAAGAGAAGCCAATTCAATTATACACTTACTTTTTCATATTCCCTCAATTGTAACACAAAGGGGCGCCTCGGGAGACTTTTTCGCGATATTTATACCGGATGCATAGCAGTACAATTGAGCAAAGCATAATGAGTATTATCCCCAAAAGGTTCCACGTTTCAGCGTTCCAAACTAACGCTAACTAACGTATACTCGAGGGCTTATATCATATGTTTTACATCCACGTAGTTATTATATGGAGTAATAAATATTAGATGTCTCGAAAGAAAATTGCGGTGCAGACCATGAGATATGTTCGAGAAGTAATTTAAGCTGGAGTATTTCTTGTGTCCTGTCTTGCTGAGTTTTATGACGTCATCGTTATGACGTTAACTGGCTGAGGTAAGTAATTCGAGTCCTGTAAAGGGTTGGTTGTAATTTTAGTGGTACGCTTTCGTGAGATATTGAAATGGCTTTTGATACTTGTAGCTTTGCTAAATAGTTTTGATACTTTGAATAGTGGTTTATAGCAATGTTGATGTTTTATCGAATGAATCTAATCTTTTTGTAAGGAAATAATATACATAAAGATTAAAGCGTAAAGAGATTGCATTCATACATTTCGGCAATTAAAGGCCCCAGCTCATTAGAACCACCCGGCATCCGACTAATAGCGCCTCAACTCGTTAGATTTATAAATATGTAAAGTATCTACAAGTATTTTTAACAACCTTGCTGGTAAGATTTTAGAAGGCACATTAGTTTACGCTGACTACATCAACTCCGCTGCGTAGCGTTTAGCTACTATTATAATTCTGTCTCCGTAGCGTTATTATGTCATTTTTATTTATACATATTTGTCATGTGGCCGACAAAGCTTCTTTTTATGCTTACAGTAATTCAAATATATTTGCTAAAGAAGAAAAGTCTTGCTTAATTTCCGACATCATTATTGATAAATGAAATCGTGCAAGTGATATTTTATTAAACAGTCAAACAACTGATTTTTGTAAAACTGTGGATTGTATAAAATTGTCGAGCGCATTAAAACGGCGGGAAGTTTGCAAAAACGTAAGTTTAAAAGAAATTCTTTTATTCATAGATCTCGGCAACACGGTTGGACTTGTCGAAGTTGAGAGAGGTGAGGAGCGAATTGGCAACAGAGATCGGGTTCTGCAGTAATATAATTAATAAAATTAATCTAATTGTTGTGTCTAGAGGGCTCGAAGTCTGTCTTCGATGACATTTTACCAAATTTTGAATTCAGGTCAAGGTTTTTAAAAAAGTGTTGCACAGACAATGTCTTTATATTTGTTTTCAGATGTCCTAATACGAGTAACACGCGAGAGGATTCGCGGACAGAAACTTTTTTCTGTTTTCTTTACTTTAATGATATTATATTAAATTAAAGCGAACTTAATATAATATATTATATATTATACGTCAGGTGCTTCAATAAAAATTACATCCGTATTTTATCGTATCAAAAGATACGATAAAATAAAAGTAAAAACTTATAAACTTATTACTTATAAATATAATATGCTTTGGTAGGCAACTTGATCGTATCAGAAAGATATATAAAAAATATATAAAGATATATCAGAAAGATTTCTGCAAAAAATAGTAACTACACCAAAAAATGTGAAGTATGATGTAAATTACAATATTGTAACACGGAACCCTGAAAATGAATACGAAAGACGCCGATCAATCAGGTTCATTTGATTTGCGGAGAAGTGGCGGGCAAATTCAATATAAACTTTTAAAAGTTGAGGTTTTTAGTAAATTAAATATCTATTTTCATTCTGCCTTTGGTTTAAGGTTTTTCATTACAGTTCCGAGATGAGTCGTGACCTTTTGAATCGAAGTTGTTTCAATACTTTTTAATGTGGGTTGGTTTTTTGAGATGGATCCTATTGAAGTTCTATGTTTTTACTTTTTACGTAATAATTTTCCTCCTTAAACTTTAAACCTCATTGTCTCTACACCTACTACTTGTCACATTGTCTAGGAGTTGTTAGTTACTGGCTGCCTACTTTTCTAGATACCTATAATTAGTATCTAATGTCATTTTAGACGAAAAAATATTTGAATTAATGAATAAACGACTAAATTTATCCTAAAATCTTGCAAGGACACTGCTCAAAATATCCATACACTTAATTCGTGTACTTAGTATCTGATTAATTCTAATCAAGATGTCACTTGAAGCCGTAAATTAAAATTCATCAGTGGCGATCATTATGCCGGGGCACGTAAGCACCAGCTGGTACTAATTGCAGCCGTAGCGAGTGTCTATAGCCAATATTTTGTAACTTTTAGCTTTTAATCTTGTTTATGCTTTATTTTCGGAAGGATTTATATTGAATACTAGCTGTGCTCCGCGGTTTAACTCGCAGTGCTCCGCTCATCTAACTGCGTTGATCTTAGCGACATGATAATATTATATAGCCTACTAGTAGTCCGCCCCGGCTTCGCCCGTGGTACATATTTCGCAATAAAAAGTAGCCTATGTCCTTTCTCGGGTATCAAAATATCTCCATACCAAATTTCATGCAAATTGGTTCAGTAGTTTAGGCGTGATTGAGTAACAGACAGACAGACAGAGTTACTTTCGCATTTATAATATTAGTATGGAGTATGGATAATGGATATACAGGCTGTAATCGTTAAGTGTGCACAAGCGATTATTCCGTAACTATTGCAGATATCAAAAAACTTTGTACTGATATTGACAGCCCTTTACCTAATGAGTAAAATGAATATATTAACTTTTTAAAAATAAAAAGGGAAATATCCAAAAACTTTACACCAAACATTCCCATACATTTAGTATGAGATATGACTATCCTCAACATGTAATATGAAAAATTTTGTTTTTTTTTGAATTTGTGCTTAAATTATTTCGCAAATTTTAATAAAAATTCACTTAGAAACTGTAAACAGAGCTCGATGTGGAATACAATGGTATTCTAAAACGAGGACGTCACTTCGAACATTTGCCATACATTTTGTGTTCAAAACACAAAATATATGGAAAATTCAATGTTTAATGTAACTTTTATGGATATTTCCCGTTTTATTTTTTAAAGGTTATTATTGTTATTTTACTCATTAGGCTTTCGATATCAGTATATAGTTTTTTGATATCTACAATAGTTACGGAATAATCGCCTGTGCACACTTAACGATTACACCATGTATAGCCTTCCTCAATGAATGAGCTATCTAGCACCGAAAGAATTTTTCAAATCGGACCAGTATTTCCCGAGATTGGTGGAGTGTCTTCGTAACATGTTTTTATATTATTGCATTTATTTAGAAGTAGGTACATTGAAATGGATCTGTCAATCCGGATGTAGAAATGAAGATTGTGAAAATATGTATGTCAGTCTGTTACGCTTTTACAGCTAAATCACAATACTGATTTTAATGAAATTTGGAGTGATCATAGTAAAAAACCCAAGGTAGTACCATAGAAAATGTTTTTCAAATCATTATCGACTCGTCGGTTTTCCAAAGTGTGAAAACCGAAATATACTTAACCTTGCGGTTTTACACGCGGGAAACCAGGCGTAGTTGGATAATATTATATATACAATTACCAAATACCATTTCACTTAGGTATTAGTGATATTAGCGTATTAAATTTAGTAGTAACAACTCCTTATTATTACCCAAATAAAACACAGACATCTTAAAACTCTCAAAAAAAACTTATAAGAACCGTAACCACGTGCCAAATTGAAACTCTAAAACTTCCTTGAAATAAAAGCAGTCCTTAGCAAAACTTCCAGCAATTACATTACTAATTAGTCCAAAAACCGAGTTTTAAGTCAGAACAATAAATTGGCACAGATAGTTCGGGGACATTAAGAGAACCTGCGCTCTTCGCGGTCCGACTGTAAATGAGCGAGATATATTCATTGATGTGCTTTTAATCTTAAACGTCTATAGTGTGGTAGGAATTAAGGAGGTAGAATTTATTTGAATTAGTCCTTTAATTGAAGAGTATTTGTAGTAGTAATTTTAGTTCTGTGATGATTAGTTATATTATTTTTGTTACATCTATCTGTATATGAAGAAGTAGCTGGAGAGGAGAAGAAGGTTTTATACTAACCAAATAACTGTATTTCTTGATTTTTCTCTCTGTGTAGTTAAATGTCTGTATTTATGAATTTGATTGACTTTATCATTAAAATATTTATCGATATTAAGCTGCATTATGGAGCTATATCAGGTACATTACAAAAGGCTTGCACACATCTCATAGTCACAGCATTATCAAATCATATTCAATTAGGTGCTTTTTAACTGGCGACCATTACGAGAACCACTCGCAGGTAATCACTTACAGTGATAGCAAATGGTGCCCAATGATTGATGTCGCAGCCCAGACAGCAGAGAATACTGTGATAAATCACGGATATTGCCAGAGACCGTTGGATTAATCTTGGATTTCAGTTGATAGCTTTTGGATAGGAATCGAGCGTGCTTGCCAACTTATTCAACGGGGTAGCACTGTTATGACATTTGATACTAATGAATATTTGTGGGCCAAGGGCAATGTATTTTTAATGGCTGTTTAGGTACCAGTTGTGGTATACCAGCTTGATACTGGCAATAAAGTCACTAGTTGGTATGTTTATGTTATGTTTAACTAAACTTATGGAATGAAAACCGTCACGTAATTACAGTTTACAAAAAATCCACACAAAGTAACAATTCGGCATTGATTTAGGTTCTTAAGATTTGTCATGATAAATTCTGATAACTTTTCCTGGAATCTGGAAGGTGATGTTCTTTTTAGTGTTTATTTATTAATTTCGTTTAACCATTCAGTTCTAACCAACATCAACATTTTAATCCATTCATTACGGAACATTCTATAATAAAATATCGACATACCTCAGAAGCAGGTGGAGTAATTCACATCTCTTTGTAAAGTCCGACTTAGTTGCATGTACTGACAGGTAACTGTTGGAAACTCGTGTTGTAACCATGGTTTCCTTGGAATTGAAGGGAATTATAATATAGAGGTGGTATTCATAGTTATGCTGTGGAGTTGTAGCATGTTTTGTTACTTATGATTGAATTATTATATTACTAGCTTTCCACCCGCGGCTTCGCCCGCGCAGTCAAAGAAAAACCCGCATAGTTTCCGTTCCCGTGGGATTTTCGGGATAAAACCTATGTCCCGGGGTAAAAAGTAGCCTATGTCCTTTCTCGGGTATCAAAATATCTCTATACCAAATTTCATGCAAATTGGTTCAGTAGTTAAGGCGTGATTGAGTAACAGACAGACAGACAGAGTAACTTTCGCATTTATAATATTAGTATGATGTTATGTTACTTATGACTGAATTATTATAGAAGAGCAAATACTATATTTATTACAACTTCGTTTCGATTTAGTCCCAAAGCTAATCGCACCGATTTTAATTATTTTACTATGTTTGCTTTATTGTAAAGCTGTTATTGACGTGATTAATTTGATTTATTAAAGTGAAACTTTTATTACATCGTCTCAAACTTTTTGGTCTGTGTAGCGCATGTCGCGTGTATCGCGGCTGCCGAGTAGGTATACCTACTCGGCAGCCGACCGTCACGCGACATGCGCTACACAAAGCAGTGTTCGGAACCGTTCGAACAGTTTCACTTTTACCGTGGTTTCATAAAACCACACAACATTTTTTATCTACCAAAATGCTTTTTGAGCTAAAATATTTTATTGAGATAATTAAATTAAAGTGTGTCATCGCATAAACATTACAGCACAGCAGAAGGCCTTATTTCTTTTATATTCATGTTTTTCTTTTGAAATCTATCATCCCAGTCTTGATAAAAGAAAACTAACTCACAAACTATGAGCGAAGAACAAGCAGAATAAAACCAAGAAATGCAGATCAGCAATTGTTCTACAGAACTGCAGAGCCAAGTTCGATCAGTCGTTCGAAAAGTAAAACGCTGGCTACCCTGTTCTTTGTAGGCGTCTAATAAAACGCACCAACTTAGGTACTTGCTAGTTTGCTCCAGTTAGCAAATTATAGGTTAAGGCAAACAGTATGGAAGTACTTAATGTAGCAATTAGGAACTCCACCTCGGTGCTACTTGCCAAAATTGCATGATAGTTGTTAATAGTTTTATTTCATTTAGAGCCTCGTTAGCATTATAATCCAGTTAACTGTGTTAATAAGCTGGTTTTAAAGTTGGAAGAAGTAATAGAATTGTAGACAGTTATTAAAAACTTTCATAGATTATTCTGATTTCAGAGGATGGATAGTTTGTATGACTGTGTTTGATGGCTTATCATGATGTTTTAAGCAGTATTATTTCCAGAGTGCAAAATGACAGCGCTATAAAGGTTATCTAGCGCTATCACTTTTCCACACTGGAAATAATACTGCTATAAAACTTCCTTGTACCTATTCATTGGATACAACCTTCTTAATCTTACCTTGCCACAAAAGGTCACATATTGAAGTTCTTTTGTCAATGCTCCTAAAATCGACGAAGGATCTAAACTCGAAGTATATTTTTTAGGTCGACGTTGATGTCAAAAAGAAGAATAACATGTATGAAGCATTTGGTGTAATCAAATAAAAGAGATTTAGCTTTTTTCCTTATTTCACTCAGGTGCTACGAATGTGAGATTTTCTTGTACTTGTAACAACATTTTATTTATATTATTTTTGATACATAATCATAACAAAACGCGCGTGTTCATTTTTAAGGTGTTTGGGTATTTAGTGTGCCTAGTAATGGCGTCTCAAATGAACACACTGATGTAAGTATACTAAATTGCTTCTAGATATTTCCTCGCACAAACTTAAAAGGTTTATCGCCTACCCTTAATTCTTTGTTCCAAAAAAAACTCAGAGAAAAATTGGCTATTCACGACGAAATTGCACACGTCAATCTTGGTGTAAAAACGCGACGTCACCACGCTGTACGGAGAGGAATGTTGGAACACAGGCACGACAATCAATTGCTTTACGTTTGGGAAATGTACTCTAAGATAATGGGTTAAGGATGCTTTATCAATGTCGCGGGGAACAGTGTAAAAGAGCAGCAGTTTGAATAACCAATGCTGTAATCTTTTTCTAATCTTGTTTCATAAAAAATAGTCTTTCTATCAATGGCGAAAAATATCTTGTTCCAGATTTGATAGTTTAAAATGAAAAACGAAATTCCATTGAAGAAATATTTCTTCCATTGAATTTACATTGAACATACAACATAATATTATGTGTTACTCGTTACGTTATAGCTAGTTTATAGTATACTAGCTTTCCGCCCGCGGCTTCGCCCGCGTTTTCAGAGAAAAACCCGTTCCCGTAGGATTTCCGGGATAAAACCTATCCTTTGTCCTTTCTCGGGTATCAAAATATCTCTATACCAAATTTCATGCTAATTGGTTCAGTAGTTCAGGCGTGATTGAGTAACAGACAGACAGACAGAGTTACTTTCGCATTTATAATATTAGTATGGACTAGTTAACCGCCCACGGCTTCGCCCGCTCTGTCTAAATCCTAATAAATTATATACTAAAACCTTCCTCTTGAATCACTTTATCTATTAAAAAAAACCGCATCAAAATCCGTTGCGTAGTTTTAAAGATTTAAGCATACAAAGGGACAGGGAAAGAGACTTTGTTTTATACTATGTAGTGATAGTGATGATTACATTGTTGTTGTGCCATAATAAACGAAAATGTATCATGTTATCAGCTTACTGGATTTTCATATTCATCTACTAACAATTTCGAAAAATAACTATTCATATTATATTATATTATTTTACAATATTATATAAACATTTCCATAGGATCAAATACATTAATGAACCAAAAATATATTTACGAATCCTTTTGAAAATTTACTACATTATATTATTATAATATAATCTATTCAGCAAATTGAATTGGAATTAATATTAAATTGCTATAACGATTTTGGCGATTTTGGTTTCATAACAAATACGCGGTTGATTATTATAATTTGTAGAAAATACATTTTTAATCATATAACTACGCTTCCAAATAAATTTTCCCGTTTTCATTATATTTATTTTTTAAACACATTAGTTTCACTTGTATCTATACTAATATTATAAAGCTGAAGAGTTTGTTTGTTTGTTTGTTTGAACGCGCTAATTTCACTATTGGTCCGATTTGAAAAATTCTTTTGGTGTAAGATAGCCCATTTATCGAGGAAGGTTATAGGCTATATATCATCACCCTAAGACCAACAGGAGCGGAGCAATTTGGATGAAACCGCGGGGCACAGCTAGTGTTTGTATAATAATACTATCACCGACTCCTTTAGACTCGATTTTGACCCACTCTAAACGGCGAAATTTAATTCAAACTTTGTACACTTATCTAGAATCGGTGACAATATAATAATTTCATCTTTAAAGCGTGTTGTATAGGTTTTTTAAACTATGTTTTTATTATATTATCTGAGTGCATACTACGCGTAGTTTGTCGCTCGGCTTTTATACAAATAGTTTTCACTTTGTCTCAGTTATATTGAAATTCTTTACTTTAATATGCACTCTTTGATATTCAAAATTCATTTGGTCAACTGTCAAGTTAGTATTTTCATTTTATTTCGCGACAGTTTTGAGTTTTTTCTCTATTTGGAAGTCTGAAACTGTTTTTAATCAACGTTCTTGGAAATATTTCTTGTAAGGCGATATTTATAAACGTAATCAGTAAATATTTTGTTAAAATGTTGATAGTATTCAGTCCCACGATTTCGCCTACGATCTAATTAGTTTTCTTTAAGTCTTTAATAGAAGAAGCCTTAGTTACACATTACATGATCATAATTAAATAGTTATATAAAGGTAGACAATCATACTTATATTATAAACGCGAAAGTTTGTAAGTATGGATGGATGTATCGATGTTTGTTACTCTTTCACATGAAAACTACTCGACGGATTTGGATGAAACTTTACAGGAAATAAGTAATACACCAGAAAAACACATGAGGTAGGTATAGAAATATTTGATTTTGCACGCGGGTTCGTCTGGTAGTGAAACCGCGCGGCACAGCTAGTAATAGATAAACAAATATATATGAATTTTGTATGATCTATTATATTGAAAATACAAATAAACACTTCGGTTTTATTTATTTAAATACATGGATTGTTTCTTTTTCATTGCTTGTTATTATTAAAAAAATTGTTGAATGTGATCTAAATAAATTTAATCAACAATTCTGTTTATCTAATCCCAGGGTTGCAAATCACTGCATTTTGTGTAACTATTGTAATACAAGTTAGGTACGCTATTCTAAAAATTATGGCTTGCTTGCTTTCATCTTTTGAGTTTTCGTATAAGGATAGTATTTTTGTCGGAATAGCTTTAAAATAATAAATTCCTTATCAATAGGACTGTATGTCATTAATACTAGGGTTGAATCAAATTGTTATCAAAAACGAAACTAAAATAAACCCTAAATTTGAACGCTAATGGTTAAGTATCCATAGCCACGTTTGGCGCCTTTCCAGAACATTCGACGTGATGAAAGCAAATTCTGTAGCGAATTCTGTGGAACAACTATGAGATTTTCTCAGGATGGATAGCAGATAATATCTAGGTATTATTGTAAAATAATAAATGGAATGTCCTATATTATTCGCATTTTAAATACCTTTAGTGTGGGGATTAAAAGCAAAATATTCTGTTTCTTTAATCTTTAATTATTGCCGATTTTTCTCCATGGATACTACTTTCCAAATCGGTGATAAATGTTAAAAATATGTAATGACGATTCAAAAGAGCTTCTAAAAGTCTAATTGAATACATAATTAATGTTTGAGTTTGAGTTTGAGTTCATATCTTAATGGCCTGAAAAATTAGATAATAATTAAAAAAAAATATCAATCAGACTTGTCAAAATATTACAGTACTAGCAATGCCCTGCGGTTTCATCCGCATAGATAGCGATAACGTTACAGTGAAAAGTCTACTATAGGTCGGACTATAGGTTTAATTTTTAATCACATGATAATCACCTTTACCCCGTCCCGCACTACGGCCTTTTTTTTTTTGTTTTAGTGGGGAAATCTTTCATAGATACCCACGGCCTCCGGGGGAGGGGCCGTGGGTTATGTCGGATTCCTACCGACCAAAACCCCACTGTGTTCCGTCAAGACGCATATTGGTAGAATTCCTCCATGACCCCCGCACTACGGCTTGCTCGAACAGTATACCTACTATTTTCTGTAGATTGACACTTTTAAA
>CAJQZN010038108.1:11035-28216 GCA_907164685.1 Colias eurytheme | reverse complement strand
TTTAAAAGTGTCAATCTACAGAAAATAGTAGGTATACTGTTCGAGCAGGCCGTAGTGCGGGGGTCACGGAGGAATTCTACCGATATGCGTCTTGACGGAACACAGTGGGGTTTTGGTCGGTAGGAATCCGACATAACCCACGGCCCCACGGGACGGGGTAAAGGTGATTTTCATGTGATTAAAAATTAAACCTATAGTCCGACCTAAGTATAGTAGACTTTTCACAGTAACGATATCGCTATCTATGCGGGTGAAACCGCAGGGCATTGCTAGTAAATTATAAAGACAATCATACGCGAAAATTTGTAAGTGGATGTTTGTTACTCTTTCACATAAAAACTACTCGACGGATTTGGATGAAACTTTGCAGGAAATTAATTATACATCAGAATAACACATGAGATATAGAAACCGCGCGGCACAGTTAGACTTTATAGATAAACAAATATATGAATTTGGTATGATCTATTGACAATACAAATAAACACTTCGGTTTTATATTTTATTTAAATACATGGATTGTTTAGTTTTCATTGCTTTTTATTATTAAAATCATTGTTCAATGTGAGCTAAATTTTTATTAACAGTTTTGTTTATCTAATCGCAGCGTTTCAAATCACTGCATTTGAATTCCTTTTGTGTAACTATTATAATATTATAATACAAGTTAGGTACGCTATTCTAAAAATTATGGCTTGCTTGCTTTCATCTTTTGAGTCTTCGTAGGATAGTATTTTTGTCGGAACAGCTTTAAAATAATAAATTCCTTATCAATAGGACGGTATATCATTAATACTAGGGCTAAATCAAATTGTTATCAAAAACGAAACTAAAATAAACCTTAAATTTGAACGCTAATGGTTATCCAAAGCGACGCTTGGCGCCTTTCCAGAACATTCGACGTGATGAAAGCAAATTCTATAGCGAATTCTGTGGAACAACTATGAGATTTTCTCAGGATGGATAGCAGATAATATCTATTATTGTAAAATAATAAATGGAATGTCCTATATTATTCGCATTTTAAATACCTTTAGTGTGGGGATTAAAAGCAAAATATTCTGTTTCTTTAATCTTTAATTATTGCCGATTTTTCTCCATGGATACTAGTTTCCAAATCGGTGATAAATGTTAAAAATATGTAATGACGATTCAAAAGAGCTTCTAAAAGTCTAATTGAATACATAATTAATGTTTGAGTTTGAGTTTGAGTTCATATCTTAATGGCCTGAAAAATTAGATAATAATTTAAAAAAAATATCAATCAGACTTGTCAAAATATTACAGTATTACGGGAAAACAAGGATGTTGTCTGTGTCTTTGATATCAGGAACGGTCTCTAAATTATGTTGATGTTTATGGTAACAATGTGAAATGCATACGAAAAGCTTTCATGTAATATTTAAATGTGAATTAGGAGTATTCTAATTCATACTACAATGTCCATTTAATATTTCTACGTGTTAAAGACGTATATTTTTTTATGTGCGTTTTAATCTGTAAATTTTTAAAGAAACACATGACACATCTATCTACATTAATGGTTCATAAGAATTGTCACACTTGTGCCAAATACAGTTTAAATTAAACCGTACATTTGGAAAACTCCGTTTCATACACAGGTTTCATACCTTTAATGACCGCTCGAGGAGTTCCCATACTGTCATTTTCGAAAATCCCAAATTGTTAAGGCGTTTAAATCGATCATTTAAACTGTCCAGTAAAATTTGAGTAAAATGCACAATATGTCGGCACTAGAATTTTAATGAAGGGTAACAATAGTGATGTTGAATGAGAGGAACATTTTTCGGACCATTTGCCATTTTTACTTATGCAAATAAGTTTCGACGGACGAAAGCGCGGAATGAAAGCGTTTGTTTTCCGAACAGGGCATGGTGTGGAGAGGTTTTGTTGTTATGGTTGTGAGTTTTTAGGGAGATTTACAAACCTACTACAGTTCAGAGATCTACAGGTGTGATAGTGTAGCAGCAATGTCGTTTATAAAGTAATACTAATTAGTAAAAATATATAGGTACGTGATATTTTTTAGTGATTTAATTTAAAAACGACAAAATTTTGGAATAATGTAAATAAAAGCTCATTTGCTTGCAGGTACATTAATTCTTTTCTTACTTAGTGATACTCATGGTAACTATATAGTAATCTGTGGTTAACAGTATACATAATATATTTGTATTTGTTATTTAATTCAGTCAATATCGCATAACATTATAGGAAACCTTGTCAAAATATAAAGAAACGAAAAATAATGAAGTCTCCATAGATTTCGCGAACATTAACGTAAATTGTACACATGCTTCCTAATGACGTATAGTTAGATTTATTATACGCCTGTACGTAGTCTCTATAGATTTTCTTTGTATTTCAAAGCAAACTTCATAGAAGCGAATGTAGTCTCCAATGGCATGGAGTCGGTTATTTCCTCGCAATTTTCATATTCAAGACTATTTCAAGTTTGATCTAATAAAAGAATGATATTTTAACAATTGTATTGTTTGTATTTTACAACTTGTCTTTCTTAGTGTAATTGATTTTGATTATTCTGTTTTTGTAGTTAAGTCAACTATTATTGTGAAAATACCTTTATTACACAAGTTATTTTCCAAAACTTAATATGTATCACGTTTGCAGTTTTGTCCACGATCTCTTTAGTAGATATAGTGATGAGTACATGTGTTCGAATTTCAGTAATGGTTAGGGAGCCAGGTGCAAATTTGGTTAACTATTTCCTCTCAAGAGATAATTCGTCAGACGCATGAGAGTATAGTATTATAAAGCCTCGTGAACGTCAGCTGGCGCTCGGTTGGGGGGGTGAGCGGTTGTAGCCTCCCACGCACATAGGAAAAAAAATACATTCATTCATTCATTTCCTCTCAGCTAAAAATTTGTCAAATTGTAGCTAACCCAATATCTCAACGAAAAAAAATAGTCAGCTGGTTACAACATGGTGTATTATACGTCAGCTGGTGTCTCGAACATGAAAGTTAAATTTAAAGAAAAATTTATTTTCCGTTATTTCCTCTCAAACAAAAATTTACCTGATGATAGCTTCTATGTAACTGTGGATAAATATATATGTCAGCTGGCTGTATCTTGGTGGAAAAACCGTCAGCTGATACGGGAGGCCACAACCGCTCTTCCCCCCAACCGAGCTCCAGCTGACGTTCACGAGGCTTCATAATACTATACTTTGATGCATTTTACTAATTACCGCTTGAGAGGAACTTGGTCATAAAATCTGCTGCTGGCTCCCGGACCATAAGATTAATTAAATAATCTCGATCTACACAGATAGGTCACAAGACAGAACATTTTTTGCGAACCAAAAAATAATCAATCTATCACTGTCTTGACGTAGATACTTTAGAGTACAATTCTTTGCAGTAATAAGCTTAATTTATACAGTTCATGCAGGTCTCTTCACTTACCTCATCTTCATATATTAAATTCTAACAAAGTTACGCCACAAGAAAAATAAAAATATATAGAAAGACCCCAAACACCTATACATAGATACAGTTACAAAGTTTGCGAATCAGATGATACCTTGAGCTCGGGGTGGCCCGCGGAAAATGTGGTATAATGCACACAATACAACCGGCTAGGCAGAGAGCCAGTTGGAGAATTGGTTAAGTGATGATATTCGTTGAAATAGATACTGCTATCCGAATCGGTGGTAATTGTTAAAAATATGTTATGACGATTCGAAAGTGCTTCTAGAAGAAGTCTAATTGAATTAATAAATGTTTGAGTTTGAGCTATAAAGTATTGGGAAGAAACATTTTAGGGATATTTTTGCAGATGAACTTGTACTACTGGCTCAGGCCGGTTTTGTTGTCTTAGCTTATGAAAGGTTTCTTTTTGCGATTTTTTCTAAATTTGGTTTTAAAAATTTATTGTACTTAGTTACATTATTTTATTGTAAAAACTGAAATTGTGGCAAAGGAGGTGGTGGGTTAACCATAGATATAATAGACACGATGTGTAAATTGTAAACCAATTCAAAGTTAACTGTAACAATTTCAAAACATTGAATTTCCAATGGTGTCTCTCAAATTATAACGGCGCGGCGTGAATAAATGTTTTGGTATGAAATTCTGCGAATTATTTTATTGTTGTTATTAACTTCATTATTGAAGTTAATAACAACGTATATTTGTCTTTCATTACACTGGTATTTATTACAATAAGATATTTTCAATAATTCGATTGTGTTCATTAAAAATGACTGTGAAATAGAATCGATAGTTACCTGTGTATTTTCCATTAATTTCAAATCATTTAGATTTAAATTCAGATTTAATACGAATAGAGGAATAAAATTTTCAATTAGATAATAAATAGTCTCGTATTTTTTGGAATATTTCTTGAAAAGTTGTTCAGTTTTAGTTGAAAATTAATTTAACAGCAAAAATATTAAGGCAGTTTTATGTACGAAATATTTATATCCAACTAATTTCTATAAGGTTTACTTGTAATTTTTTTTGTTTATAAAGCATTATTAATTAGGCAATAAGGCTGAAAAGGAAAATATATTATTTTCCATAAAGTAATGGTTTTCAACAACCGTCTCCCGGACTATAACTTAGTTTAAAGAAAGCTCCGGTAAGTTGTAGGAAACTGCGAAGTTGAGCGAAACAGAATCACTGTTTTCAAAATTCGCTTACTTAAACTCGACTTGGGGCGCTTTTTAGTTTTTTATTTCTTGAGACATCTGAAAATATATTTTTCTTGTTTTATGAATAAATTGTAAAGTTTGCTGTTAATTAAATGGTATTTTTAATTAGAGAATTGTTGAGGCTTCTAAAATTACTTGAATTTCTTATTGTAAAAGCGCTGAAATTCATAAGTAAGTCTTGGTGTTTAAGGTGATGAATTAATTTTTCTAACATTTACGGCCCTTTTTAAACCTTCGTAATTTTTATATTATTAAAGTTGTCGTGATGAAAATTCTTGACAAGAAAGTTCAATAGTAACACAATACGTCTACCGTTTTAGAAACATGATTCCATGATATTTTCTCGATAGAAAAAAAATACAAAGTTCTCATTGTTATTTTTTTTTAATCTCTGGCATCTTCAAAATAACAAACGTAAAGTTACGACTTTTTGGATATTAACTATAAAATATACAACCTATACGTCTACCGTGTTAGAATTTTGAAATATGCGATGGTTTTGAAATAAACAAGAAATACTTGAAATTAGCGCCTGACCAGCCAATATAGCGAGAGCCGCCCTGTACCTTCCCACCCCGATCGCTGCACGAGTCATTCCCGCTACGGCCGTCACACGGGGAACTTGTGTCGCTTGCGCAATCGTAAAAAAGGGTGACAACACGATAAGACAAAATGAGACAAATGGGGACAATAAAGAAAATAAGAAGAAGAAACATAAAGGTTGGAGGAAAAAGAATGCTTACAATTGGAACAAATTAATGAAGTAAGTTGGTTTTATTTTAAATTTGATGATAATTGTATTATAGACGATGTTTGATATGTACCCCTGTTTTAAGTACATAACGAATGTGTAAGATTTTTTCATTTATAGCATAAATAATCTTTTCAGAAATCCGGAATCCAGAAGGAAAATAAACCCACTGATTGTTCACGATGTGAACCCACTCCTTCGTAAGTACCTTTATTCAGTCAAAAATGTATGTTATCAACGCTCTACTGGTTTTATCGCATGATTCCATTTTTAGCAAAAAGCAACAAAGTGCAAAGAAATAAAAAATCATGGTGAACTTAGTGGAAGTATGGTGGACGTAATATGGAATTATGGAACAGGAGCTCGTTGGAGTAGTATTATATTTTAAAAAAATACGAAAAAATTTCAAGAATTACATTTCTTAGTAGGTGGTAGATAAGTATGTTGTATAAAGAATTTGATGTTGATATTTATTTCATTTATACTTACTACACCTGTGCGGGAAATTGCTTAGTACTAAAACCGGTTTATATTCATATTTACATAGTAATGTGAGTTTTCATTTCGAAAAATTTTGTGTAAGTATATTAAATTGAGTTCCTGGGTGATCTGGAAACACAATTGGGCCCGGAGGATGGCGCTGCAGTCACTCCTCCTAATCACATGAACCGATTTGGATGAATATTTGTGTGCACATTTCATTGTTGTGGGATGATTGGTTGATTCGTTTTCACATTAGCTAATATTATGTATTTTTGTTGTTAGAAAGTAAACTTAATTTAATGTTTATAATACATTATTATTGGTATAAATAAGCCAGTGTTCGTCTCACATTGCTGTACCTGCCTACCTATCCTACCAGGGCCTAACTTTGTTCTGGCTATTTTATTTTGATTATTTGTAATGAATAATTACAAAATAGAGTGCAAAAAATAAATACATGCGTCAATATATTTTGTGTTTTTTTTAAACAATTTTTTTATTTAAAAAAATATCATTCCGACCGCGGCTTTGCCCGCGTGGAATTAGGTTATATCGTGAATCCTGTTTTATCCCACAGAAGTGTTCAGTTCGGATAAAAAGTATCCTATGTGTAAATCCAGGCAATTAGCTATATTTTATCAAAATTGGTAATGTAGTCTTGACGTGATTAAGTAACAACTAACAAAAAAATATACAAATTAACATCCAAAGTTTCGCATCAGTTTTACTGTATTAGCGATATCTTCCACTCTTGACTTTGACTGAGAAGAATTAGGGTTTATAACTTCTTTCAGAAATAGTACCTTTCATTTCTGGGCATGATGTAATATCTACGTCAGCATCTAAATCAATTCAGTAGTCCGCGTAATTAGGTACCATTTCATTTTTTCAGAGTAACAATATTTTTTGTTATTTTAAAGATTATTTATAACCTGTATTATTTTGTAATAAAGTAAACATTACGAAATAATAATAATTAATAATTATTAATAATGTCTAAGTAGTTGTTAAAAAGAAGATAATTTTGTGTTTATAAGCAAGAAAATAAAACCAATAAATCAACAATTAAATATATGTATAACAATATTATAACTGTATGACGACTCCATACATGTTTGTCCCGAGTCGGCCAGCGGCAGCGCGGCGAGTTTGCAAGAATGACTTCGCGCACACCCGCGTTCGCGATAGCGAGCTATTAGACTCCGCCCGCCAAGCAGTGGATTTTTTTTTGTGTATCGTCTTAACATAAGACGACATTAATCCTGATGAATCAGTTTCTTTTAATGTTTTTTGGTATCACAGGTAATTCTATCACTTAGCTGTAATTATGTTTTAAAATTGAACGTGGAACTATGTGTATGTAAGGGGCACCACTTTATTCACATAAATTAATTATTTTCGTGGTTGTTTAAATAAAAAAAAGTACATACAAATTATTATCATATTATTATAACACATAATACATTTAAGAAAATAAATAACACGCAATAGACGTTAGCAAATCTCCTGTCAATTCAGAAACCCAATAAACACCGTTTCTGTTATTGGAATGGCTTCAAAAGAATACTTGAGGGATAATCGTAAGCAATATTATTTGGGTAATGTATTGGAAATGATCAGTGGGCGATTATGACTATATTACTCTTAAATTTTGATATTTGCATATTATATTATACTAGATTTCGGCCCACGGCTTCGCCCGCGTTTTGATAGGAAAACCCGCATAGTTCCCGTGGGATTTCCGGGATAAAACCTGTCCTATGTGTTAATCCAAGTTACCCTCTATATGTGTGCGAAATTTGATTGTAGTCGGTTCAGTAGAATTTGCGTAAAAGAGTAACAAACACACACACACACATCCTCACAAACTTTCGCATTTATAATATTAGTAGAATAGCAGTAAAATTGTCAAAGGGTTTCTCATAAATTTCGATATTTGCATACATATAATATTATGTATATTCAAATTCAAATTCAAATTCAAATTATATTTATTTGCAAGAATGTAGTTACAAATTATAGATGTTTTTAATTACAATATTATGTGGCTAATACATTCTACCCATTGATTGGGTGTGCAAATATTGAAAAAGAAAGTTGATTAGTCTAATTATAGTGGAATAGGCAAAGGGATGCGGATTGAAAACGGTCATTGATCTGAAATGCTGTTTATTCGATTGATCGGCTTGTGATTTGAGCTCACGTAGTCACACATTTTAGCATGAAATAAGAGAGGTTTTATTATATAATCAATACTAGCTCACCGCCCGCGGCTTCGCCCGCTTTGACTTAAACCTAATAAATTATATACTAAAACCTTCCTCTTGAATCACTCTATCTATTTAAAAAAACCGCATCAGAATCCGTTGCGTAGTTTGAAAGATTTAAGCATACAAAGGGACATAGGGACAGAGAAAGTGACTTTGTTTTATACTATGTAGTGATACTAGTGGTCCGCCCCGGCTTCGTCCGTGGTACCTACATGTTTAAATTATCCTATCTCTCAAGTTGGATCGAACTGCACATGGTGTGCGAATTTTATTATAATCGGTTAAGTGGTTTAGGAGTCCATTGAGGACAAACATTGTGACACGATATTTATATAATATATTAAGATTATGTTGCTGAATTTTTGCATAATATAGATATATTTTAGCATTCTATAAGTTTCACATAATATATGCAATTTAGATAAAAGACCTAAATTCAGTTTTTTACGAATTCCATTCCTAGTTATCTTTCGTTCCAATGTTATTACAATATACCTATTCGGTACTTGTCATGTTTCTTACAAAATGTGAACTCGTATTTCTTTGTTTCTAACACATTTCTATATGATGTGCTCTTATTAGAAGTTTGTTAAACGAATTTAACATAAAGCACTTTACCTTGTCGTTGATTAAAATACTCGGAGAAGTTGCCAGACGCGCGCAGTTGTCGTTGTACATTTTCTCATTTTAGTGGGTTAGGGTTGACGTTCACTGAGCGCAATAAACGCTGCATTTGTTCGCAATGAGACGATTGAAAGTGACACAACATTTGGGTTTTACACTACTAGAACAAGTTAGAGTATTGGGTAAATCGACGTTTTATAGATGGAAAATGAAACAGAAAGAATAGATGGAAAATGCGGCGAATAATTTGGTTTATATATGTGAATATTTTTTATAGCAGTGAATTGCATAGGTTTGGAGAAATATATTAACGGTAACTTCTAAATTAAACAATGTAATAATTTATAAATCTAATAAAAATATTAAAGATTAATTCGGGTATGTTGAGATATGCAATCATATTATCATCTTATAATTACTACGTTCATTCGAATTGAGATATTGCGGTTCATTATTTATTTAAATATATAAATGATGATTTTTAGGAATCAAGAGAACTACAATTTTTTGAATATTTTTTACTAACCTTTTTTAATGTGTTTTAGGTTTAGTGTACGTTTACCCTTACAGGAGTATTTGTCGTAACCAAGACAGACAATAAAAATATCTTCCACAAATAAATCTCGGGGCAAAAAGTCCATTGAACTTACGCATTTTCTTATGAATTATGCATTTTATCTGTTTAATATTTAAACTCACTTCATTTTAAATATAGCTTGAATTTTTGCTGTTAACATGCGATGGTTTTGTGTTTTATTTCTTGACTATAATTATTTTTATTTTCAAAATTAAAATTTAAGTTCATATGGGTACTCAATGTAAAAAACATAATTTGCGTGAATTCGTTTAAAAATTTCACACTACCTTCATACTAGCACACATAGCGTGCAAAGTTTAAATAGATATTCAATTTATCTGAATTTCTAAGAAATTTAAAGAACTTTTGAAAGAACTATAGAAAAGTCCTATTTTCCCTATGTTACATTCTTATTTGCTAGCAAATGGCCCATTATATAATGGGCCTTAATTGGGTATCTTCTTTCTTCTCTAGCTCTATGGTTTCCTAAACTTTGTCTCTCGTTGTTTCACTACTATCAAGCATTGTCTCTGGTTCTATATTCAAGTGGCATAATAAACAAAGGCTTGATTAAGTATACGTTCTAGTTAATGCCATTTCATCTGTCACATGACAATACAAATTGCTATCGTGACGAGGCTTTTTCACGTGACCTAATTACGTATAGTTTAGATTGATCTATTAGTGTAATTACTGTAGTTTGTGGGTGATCTTGTCTAAAGTTTAAATAGATAGACATTCTTGGTATTGAAATTAAATGCTTTTGTAGACGTTAAAAAAAGAAGGGCACGGAAGAGATGATTTGTAAACATAATCGTTTAGTCAATGCATTTGAACCTGATTTGAATAAGGATACATGCTGTGCATTTTGCATCTGAACCATCTCTAAGCCATCTCTTCTTACACTTTGTTTTTTAACTAATTGTGCTTGTAAGAAGAATATATTTTTGCAGTGAATGTATGGATTTATGCACTGAAGCACTAAAAGCTTGACTATTAAATTTAAGGTTGAGGTGTCATTAGACAGTTATTGTGTCTCAGAAATTGAAGAACTGATTTTTGATGTCAATTTAAGCCTGCATGCTTTCATGTTTTTTGCTCTTCAATATCTATCGAACTTATTCAAACAAAGTATTTTTGTTAAAACATATAAAATAAAGCAACAATTTTTCGAACAAATTTATTTTTTACTACAATTAATAATTATTCATGCTACTATTGAGACTTAAACTCAAGCTAGCGAGAGGTGTAATCCGCAAGTGAGCCATTAACAAGTTATCAACACACTCGAACTTGCAGAACTAAATTGCAACTAAACATCGCAGAACACTCATCTTTGCACCAACTTGAATCGAATTAAGCCGACGCCTTCGCAGCCGTCGGATTGTATGCGTACTACGACTCTAATAGTCTTAGTGCTGGCTGATTACGTGTTTACATAGCAATGGCTGCTAGTGTTTACATAGCAATTATGTCTGCTATGCGGATTGATTATAGCATTCATATTTGTTTTTCTCTTGAATTTTCTATATGAAAGTAGTGGGTGATGAGAATATGTGTGGCTACACTATAAAGAAGCTTAGTAATTTTTAAGTGCCCTGATATTTGGTTATCATTGTATGGTAGGATTTCCATAGCAATTATAGCCTAGGTGTAATCTGCATTGTTGTATTTCTGCTCTTTGTTAAATAAAGTAAATACCAATTAGGTATTACATTCTTAAACACTATTAAAATTGCTTTTTGAATCGGCAATTCCCGAATTGGTTGAAGTATGCAAATTGTTTAGCGTTTAACACAGTTTTCATTTCAAATTGTTCGATAGCATATAGGTAATAAATAAATATTTTTCTTCGCTTTGCAACTATTTAAACAAACTTATTACTTCGAAATTATTTATTAGAAAAAGTGGTTGTGGTAAACAGGTAAATATAGGCAATAGGAAAAATATGTTACCTACATAATATATTATGTGAGTATGTTAAGAAATGACGACGCCACGTAATTTTCAATATTTGAGTTTCACTTCAAAGCGAAGGAAATTTCTAAGAAAAACCAATTCCCTTTGTGACATGTAATAACGCATCGCTATAGCTTATTCAAATTAGTTGCGGATCTAGACTACGATTAATAGTACGTTGCAGTCGATAGTCGCAGTCGTATATGTAACCCGAGGGTTTTGTTTAGCCAATCGTGGCGAGGCAATTCCGATTGATTCTGTCATACGTGAAATATTTTAAACATTTGAATGGAACGAGAGAACGTTTGTTTTGGTTTTCGACGAGTCGAATTGGTTCGATGTAATTTTTGAATTTGAAATTCGAATGTCTTTAAGCGATAGTGATTAGTGAGCATTGCTTTACATTACTGAAATTAGACGTCAGATTACTTATATTTGAAAATAGAACTTTATGTTTTTAAATGGTATTAATATTATGTGCTACTAGCTTTCCGCCCGCGGCTTCACCCGCATTTTCAAAGATAAACCCGCATAGTTCCCGTTCCCGTGGGATTTCCGGGATAAAACCTATCCTATGTGTTAATCCAAGTTACCCTCTATATGTGTGCTAAAATTCATTGTAATCGGTTCAGTAGTCTTTGCGTGAAAGAGCAAAAACTACACAAAACAAACATCCATACAAACTTTCACATATTTTATAATATTAATAGGATAGGATTAATAGGATTATTTTCGTTTTGTGATTTATTGAATGTTATATATTGCATACTATGTTGTGACTTATTTCTTTGAATCGTGCAAGAAATTTTTCTTTTAACAGCTTGTCGGATACAGCTTACTAGCCGGACATTGGAAAGAGGAATTTTCCTTCTAGCGAAATTTCTTTCAAACCAAATATACATTGATATATGCGAAATTACCCTTACTTCCTGTCTCCCTGTTCCACGTGTGCCAAGAGCCTAACACTCAAAACTTTATCCAAAGCCAGTAATGAGTTGAAATGACAAATGACGTCACGTAATGAGACCGCATCAAAAGTTACTGTATTATTTCAATTGAGCATAATTCGTGAGTTCGCAAACGTGAGATTTATTTTGCAACTTTTCAAACGTACGCCTTGTTTTTGAAAGGCTTTTATGTATATGCTAATTTATTTAAATCGAATTGAATATTTTAGCGTTTGTTTCCAGCGATGGTAGTGGTACCGATTTTGGTGTCGTGTTTGTAAGAATTTTGGTGATTGTGATCTTTGAATGTTTGTTACAGATATTTGTAGTGTATTTTTTGTCTGTAACGAATAATTCCGTTTTTCCAATGTATAAAAGTTTTCCTGACCGTATTTAAGCTTGCTTGACGTAAGCTTAAATACGGTACGGTCTCAATAGGTAGTTTATGGTGGTAAACCGAAACCAGGAATATCAATAGCAAAAAAGAAACGTTTATTTTTTATATTTTTTGCATAACCAATCAATTTTTTTTAAGTATCTATCCATCTCCAGAAACTATCATATCTATTTATAATATTAGAATGTTACGATGTAACTAGATCTAGATGTATAAACGCAGGGACTTTTGCATCAAACGTACCTAATATTAATAGATATCTAAACATAATGCGGTATCGAATCCGCATTTTCTAAAATCCCATTTTATAAAAGTTAAATAAAAGTTATTATTGTAAGTTAAGATCTTAACTATTAATTATTGACATGATCATCAAAACTGCTAAGACAACATACAAGTAGGTATAGCATATATTTACCTTATTAAAATAAAAATGTAAAATTGACGTGATTTTAAAAGAGCAATTATTACAGAGTTTTTTCGGCTCTTCTCTATTATAAATGTTCCAGGAGTGATTTATTTATTATAAGATTCTTAAATTTATTATATATTTATTCTTAAAAGCCGTTAAATTTACCTAACAACAGAACAACAAGTCCATATAATTATTTCGACCAATTTACTTCGACTTATTCAAGATCCGCGAAGTCTGTTTGATAATATATACCTACAAGAATTATTCTATTCATTCCAATTATAATTGGAATAAATTAGAAATGAATGAGGGCGTGGAATAATCGTTTTACAAATAAAGGAATCCAATTTCTATTTGAGATTAATAAGACTGGGCTGTGGAAGCGGCCAGGTGTCTCTGTTTATTTATAATTTATCTTTTGTTTTCTATATCTTTGAGTTTATAAACTTCAGTCTTGGCGTAAGATTATTGATAAATTAGATAGTTGGAATACTGGTTTTGTTGTTTGTTTGTTGTTTACGTGGAACTTTGATGATTATTTATGATTAGCTTCCGCCCACGACTTTGTACGTGCATCCCCGTTTTTCCCCGTTCCCGCAAGAATTTCGGGAAATCCTTTCTTAGCGGATGCCTACATCCTAACATCTACCTGCATGCCAAATTTCAGCCCGATGCGTCCAGTGGTTTGGGCTGTGCGTTGATAGATCACTATATCAGTCACCTTTGAGTTTTATATATATAGACTTAGGTATTTTGTTGCGACAAAGATGTTGTTCCCGTTGAGTGAGGGTTGTAAAAAGTGATTATTTCTATTTCATAATAAAAATAAACCTCTGATTCAATCTAGCTATCTACTTGTAATAGTCCCAATAATTTTAAATTCGTTTCGATAATTATGACTAAATTTTAACAAACAGACGGACAAAAAATACTATTGTTTAATATGTACAAACATTCAGGCGCATTTTAGTTAAATAGTTTAATTTCTGAATTAATAAAAGTAACTTCAATCAGACTAGTTTAAAGCTAGTTAGCAGAAAAACTAGTCTTAATCTAGATATCACACAAAACACCTATATTCTAATTTTTACCCGGCAAGTGAAGCCCGATGTTAAAGCTAGCTATGAAATAAATGACTTTGAACCTACACAAACATGCAACAGCGGCCGCAATCTAGTCATTTAATTAATGTAATATACTATATCTCGACGTACACATAACACAGCTAAAGTTTTAATAGACTATGTTAGGTTTGCAGGTTTCCAAACTTGTCAACGGCCTGCCTTGTCGGACATGAGAGGAATCATTGTTCGAGATATAGATTTAATTGGATTGCTTCGTTAATTTATGCCCTAAATTAATTGAAGTTTTGAGTTCCAAGTATGTTAGTCTAGCATTTGAGGTTTTGAGTTTCGAGAATGTAAAATTGTGGTGTCAGAGCATTTGTAAGCAGACTTATTATGATATTTGTGTATGTCCAATAGGTTTGAGAATGGTCGTTAACTAAATATCATACTGCTAGTGATTGTTCAACTACTTATTGCAAATTTAAAACTGTAGATACGTTTGTTACATTTTAACTGAGCTATGGAATAGCTGTATAATTTTGGAATTACAGATGATGACAATGAATGAACGTACAGTAGATATTATTTGTTGTTAAATCAAAGCTTTGAGGTCAATTAGAAATATGACTTATGAATACAACATGGACATTCCTATTGAAAAAAAATGTGTGTGTGTGTACTAGTGTACACACGTAAGAAGTGAAACTTCTTTACGACCTTATTTTTCAAAAAAATAATTTACTATATGCAACTTTACAGAAATACGTCGAATCACGCGTGGTAGGTATAGTAAAAAGATGGCGCGTAACGGAAAAATGTCACGCGTAACGAAAAAATGTTACACTAAATTTTTTTCCAACCCCGATAAAGAAGTTTCACTTCAAAAAAGTCAATACAAAAAGTTTCCTTTTAATTTTATAACTTTCCTCTCAACACTAGTATAGAAATATCGAGCATATATTTTGTTTTATCTAGGCTTAAAGCTGAATTTGGATTTGAGCACGATCGAGGGATTATGAATAGATATAGTTGAAGCAGTGGAACCAAACACCTAGTGGACGCGTGTCTTTTATTTGATTTTGTATGAAATAAGTGAAATTAAAGCTCATTCATACAAAATTAATTGTGTAATGTGCTCTCTTCACAATAGGCAGCGTTGGCCCAACAAATAACGTCGATGTTGGCATTATGAATAAACATGTACAATGACGGCCGATCATAGACATTTAAGCCCATCCCTTTACACTATTGTGATTGCCTGTACTCGCTCAAAAAATTATGAAGATGGCCCATTAATAAATAATTGAAATTTAAACCAATTCAAAGGAAATTAATTATGTATTTTATAATATGGTTACCGAAATAATGCGTATAAAATAAACTTTATGTGAATTTAATTAAAATAAATTCCGCACATTTAATCCTTAATGAGAATAAAACACATCTTTCGAAGCTCGAAAAGCTTTTGTGTGAAATAATTCGAAATTCGTAAAATATTCGTTATATATTTTGTGTGCCCCACGGCTTCACTCGCGGAAAAAAATCACAGGCGTAATATTTCATCTCTTATTTCATCATTTTCAGGGGAAGAGTTGCACATTTTTGATCCAGAGTGTTAAACTATTTTCATTTTAAATTTCGTCCAAATCTGTTTTTTCGATTAGCTGTAAGAGTATACACGCATTTAAATTTATAAAGTTCGAAGGATGACCTTTATTTGCTAAAAGTGTGGTTATTATTCAATAATTATTAATTTGCATAGCTTAGTTTTTGGTTCTTATGCATATTTCTATCATTATTTAATTATTTAATTATTATTTGCGTATCTAATTAAGATCTTAATAATTGTGTTATTAATTATACCACAAAAGCATGGGAAGAGTTACTGTAAATCTGCAAAACACATCACTAATGTATACTGTCAGGATAAATGATATTTAGCCAGAAATATTGTGCACATAGCTAGATTAATGGGAAGAGATGAACAGTGGGGGAGTGGCTTAAGAGATGCTGGTGGTTTTTTATGAGTGATTTTTAAATAATATATTATTAGGTGAACTATTTGTGAAGATAAAATCTTATCTTATCTTAATCTTAATACAATTATAAAGGCGAAACTTTGTATGGATGTATGGATGTTTGTTACTCTTTCACGTAAAAACTACTGAACCGATTACAATGAAATTTAGCACACATATAGAGGGTAACTTGGATTAACACATAGGATAGGTTTTATCCCGGAAATCCCACGGGAACGGGAACTATGCGGGTTTTCCTTTGAAAACGCGGGCGAAGCCGCGGGCGGAAATCTAGTGTGGAATAATATGATAAATGAATATATAGTAATTATATTATACGTATTTATAGTAATTATTACACGTAATGAGACAGTGTGTAAAAACAGCGCTAGTAAATGTTTACAAACATAATTGTGTATACCGATATACCTAACTCAATTATTAATTGTTCAATCAATAATAATAACGCTAAAGCGTTGTTACGGAAAAGGCCTTATAAGTATTTATTTCAAAATAATATTTGTTATTCTTGGCTTCTACCCAAAAGTTTCAATTTCAGTAATAAAAGCATCTTCTGTTCTTGTTTTATTCTGCTGCGTTATTTCGGTAATACAATACTAATAAAACGGGTTAAGGGTTTTACAATTGTACTAGGTTCTTGTTCTCGGCAAACTGTATTGCGTAAAAATTTACATCCCGCTATTCGGTCCTTTTCAGAGTTGTTTTTGAGTTATATCATCATCAAGAGAAGATTACATTCTGTTAAAAGAAAAAGAAATAGAATATACAAATATATTTTTACATTTGTTATAGTAATCGGATTGTACCTACAACAATTTAACAAAAAGTAATTTTTTAAAGGCGAATTATGCAAAGTCTTGAAGTCAAAGTCTCAAAATCTTATTATTTTCTTTAAATACTGACTGGAACTCACGCCGTTACTCGAGTGCTAACAGGAAAACAAATAGCCTACC
>CAJQZN010038108.1:0-11025 GCA_907164685.1 Colias eurytheme | reverse complement strand
TCGGTCAATGGATTCATCTTGGTATGGCACGATGTATGAATAAAGATGGTTCTAGAATAGTTCTTGATGAAATACTGACATAATATTGTGCTAAATTACGCGTGGCATAATAATAGCTTAGATAAGAGCTAGTAATAAAAAAAATCTTTATTTAAAAGAGTTTTAGTGAAATATGCATGAATTACTATATAGTATACTAGCTTCCGTCCGCGACTTCGCCCGCGTGGTGTTTTGATAAATGGAAGCCTATGTTCTTTCTCAGGGTCTAAAGATTGTCAGTGCAAAATTTCATCAAAATCGGTTGAGAAGTTAAAACGGGATAGCGTAACAGACAGACAGACAGAGTTACTTTCGCATTTATAATATTAGTATTGATTTGTGATTGTCTAAACAATCTTACTTTATGATAATATGCTGCATCTCTTATGAATAGGTCGCCTGGAATAAATCACTGTTATAATATTATTTTGAATGATGATAAGGCCGCCTTGCGCACATTATAACTACGTTGATATAATATGTAGGTAATTAATGTACCAAAACCGCTTTAAATTTAAAAGCTCATTAAAAGGTAAATAAATAATCCCAAATAACAATAATTACAAGCTTACAAAGTAAAAATTTCACTAACACCGAAAGATGCAAAGAAAAAACATTGATTATAAAATAAAAACCGGCCCGGGACGAAACTCGGAGTTTATAAACGAATTAACGTTATTGTTTACGAAATTATATTTTAATTTTGTTGAAAAAATTCTTGATAAGCGAACTGACTACGAACTTTCACAATTAAGCGCAGCTAACGTGAAGTTCCCTCAACTTAAAGTTAAGCTTCCAGTGATGTTGAAAGCAAAAAAAAGAAATCTCTTTTGTTTGTAAAAGAGTGAGCGATAACGTATTTGAAAAAGTATCACTGAATGAGTCTCTTCCTAAGCTTATTGAACTAAACTGTTTGTATTTAATAGGATATGAATGTTTTATCGTGAAAAATCTAAAGAATTAAATAGGTATTATTTATTGTCAGTTGTTTCATTATTTATTTACTCTAAAAATACTAAAATGGTGAAGCATGATTAAATGGTTTGAACGTAATTAGAGATTCTGTGTCCTCATACCGCTTGTTAATTTAACATTCCTTGATATTTCATTACGTAATTGTACTTTATTCCGCCCATAGTTTCACTCGTGAGGTTCCAAGCCAGTATTTATCTGGACTATAATTTATCTATGTATCAAAATATATTATGACCGTACCAATCACATCGATTTTTATCACTGACTAGCAAACCGGGCGAACTCCGTTTTGCCACCAGAGACACCTTTTCTTTGCTATAAACCTCACGGAGACCTATCCAACGAATGCAAAACCGTGGAAATCGTTTCGTGCGTTCTGGAGTTAAAGCGTCAGGAAGGAAAACCCGACTTATTTTTATATAGTAGATTACATTATAATATGCAGGATATGACTCGATTTTCCCCGATTATTTTCAGGAAAAGAAAGATAGAAAATATAGCATCGTATTGAAATATATCACAATATTTTCACACATTATTATAGCATAACCTGGACGGTAAGCGCATAGAGGATTTATTAAATTGTTATCCGAGATATTTTGTACACAGTTTTTTTCACAAACTTCAGGGAAACAATAAAGGGATTTTATTAATTTCGAAGCGACTATTGCTTTCATATAACACAAAACTTTTACAAAGAACGTACTTGCAACCGCAGTATGTATACTTATTAACAGGCCTTTATTAGCGTTACCTGTATATTGTTTGTATGTAACCGACTCCTAGACTCGATTTATATCCATACTAATATTATAAATGCGAAAGTAACTCTGTCTGTCTGTCTGTTACTCATTCACGCCTAAACTACTGAACCAATTTGCTTGAAATTTGGTATGGAGATATTTTGATACCCGAGAAAGGACATAGGCTACTTTTTATTGCGAAATATGTACCACGGGCGAAGCCGGGGCGGACCGCTAGTAATACATAAATGTGTTAAAATAATAATAAAATACTACACGTCTTGCATGTTTGTAACCGTCTCGACTCGATTTTGAACCACGAAACGGACAGATTTAATTCAAATTTTGTATACCTACCTACATAACAAGGATTGGTGATAAAACAATTATTGGTGATAAATAAATTATAAGGATTGGTGATAAAACAATTATTGGTGATAAATAAATTATAAGGATTGGTGATAAGTTTTAAATTGTTTTGAAGTGAAACTTCTTTATGCACGTTGAGAGTAAAATGTCTAGGTCGCGTCATATCAATACCGTCACGTTTTGGAGAAAGGCGACGATTTTGTTATCTTTGAATTTTGCCGAAGTTTCACTTCTGACACGTGTGCTCGGCACATACGCCCTTTATTTAAACTGTATTAAATATTTTATAACATTAGCCGTTTCACCATATAAAAGTAATTTTATTTTACCTTTGAGTTTTTCTTCAATATTGCAATCTCAATAAAGTTGATTTCGAATTGGGTCAAGCCGGCAAAAAGCGACTGATTCTTACAAAGAAGAGGTAGAATTTGCGAAAATATTTGTCGGATTTGAGAGAATATTGCTGACGAATGTCCTTTGGTGTTTCTTTAATAAGTTAGTGATTTTAATCCTACTGCAAGAAGCAAGAGCATTCTTTTGTGATCTTTTTGTGTAAACGAAAACTCGTATTCAGTGTTGTTCAGTAGTAGAAAATTGCATAGAATCTTTTCGAACGCACTAAGAACAACGAACGAATGCTCTACGCCTGTTTACACTAAAAAAATAAATAGTGGGGTTAGAACATTGAGATAATATTAATATGGAGACGACACCGCCTACATCACGTTCCACTCAACATACGCCATGTGGCGTATGTTGAGCGGTTTTTTTTATGGTTTTAAAGTGAAACGCATCAAATATGCCTTCGTGTGTGTTATCGCTGTTACGATATTGCACAAATAATACAAATAATACGGAAAAGTGCAAAGGAATAACTTTCATCGGTAAGTATTTAACTAGATAATAATTTTTAAAACTTAGTTAGAGCAAAAAAATGGCGCACAGATTTTGTTCGTGGTGTCTCCTCCATACATAGTAATATTATCTCAATGGGTTAGAATGAGCATTCGCCCGTTTGATGTAAATGCACCGTAACATTGTTCCTCCCGAAACAAAAAATGCCAGGAATGAATAATGAGTTGAAAATAGCGGGAAATAAACGTTCCCAAAGCCGGGATTATTATATCTTGTACGCGTTTTCGGTTAAAATATATTTAAGCTTTCATCAGGCTGATCCGAAATCAGTGAAACAATTAAAACGGCTCGGAAGTGATTTATTATTCACGTTTTTACTCGTTCTTTATTTAACACCGGTAACGTACCTACCTATTGCTCGCGAGATGAGATTATGATTTTCCATGAATGTAGCAGATATCTGGAGCGGTTAGCTGTTCAGGCGTTAGGGAGTAAAGAAGGTTATTATTATTTATTATAAATGCGAAAGTTTGTGAGGATGTGTGTGTGTGTTTGTTACTCTTTCACGCAAATACTACTGAACCGATTACAATGAAATTTAGCACACATATAGAGGGTAACTTGGATTAACACATAGGATAGGTTTTATTCCGGAATATATCCCATGGCTCGGGAACTATGCGGTTTTTCATTTGAAAACGCGGGTGAAGCCGCGGGCGGAAGCTAGTGTTGTTATAAAGCTGAGCCAAACAATTTATAATAAGTTTTGCTGTCAGCACATGTTCGTGAGTTTCTATACGTGTGTTAATTGATTTCGAGTTAAATCCACCGTTTTCTTATCTTATAATAACGCTTTTGTTTCGAATTTCTCGTAGTTTCTAGAAGAACATTTATTTTCTTCAATTTATTTTGTTTTTTCATTATTTGGGAGATGTTAAACTGTTTTTTTTTTATCAATAAACGTAATTTATTGTTTAAATAGATATGATTTAAGATTTATGTATCTCTGTCTATATAATATCATCACTCGACCAACAGGAGCGGAGGCACGCGGGTGAAACCGCGGAGCGCAGCTAGTGTATTAATATGTGCATGTGTACGCGTTCAACTTATCAAACAAACGAATTTTTCAGCTTATCATATTACTATAGATTGCTTATAATAGATAATATTATTTACTATTAAATAATAAGTTATATTTTTTATTTAGAAAAAGTAACATTCCCAAAAAATTTCAACCATCTTTACTCATAGTCGAAGAACATAAATTTTTAAGTTTGTTTATAATAATAAGTTAATTTAGTCATAAGTTATCTCAACCATGTAACAAACTGTATTTCTGTGTATGTACAATAAAGAGTATTCATTCATTCATTCATTCGTTTAATACCTCTTACCTTGTAATAGAAAATACTTTGAACTTTTAGCTCTCGAATAAATATTGACTCTTGAATAATCAAACAATCCCTAAAGGTTCGATAGTTTTTCCAACGAGCCATTAGGCTGAAATTTATAGCCAATTGATTTCTTTCAATCTGAAGCGAAAATAACCAAAGAAATTTAAGTAATATTGAAAGTAAAATTTCAAGTTTTATCGGATTTAAAAATCTTGCTCTTGAATCTACAAAATTTATTGTAACGATTTTGTTATCTTTAGTTACCTAAAAAGATAAATTGAGGTATTTTATGATTATTGTTTATGGAGATTAGAGTGACAGATATTTTTTAGCGCGAACTAGTTTTAGTTTAAAAGCCAAAAAATACAATAAGTACGTATTTTAGTAGAATATCTAATGCACCGACTGTAGATCACATTTTAGATGTAGGTATAGACTATAGGGAAGGTTTAAACGGTCAGAGCCATAAAAAATAACAGCCCTCCTAGACAAGTGGCTTTCTATTAGCGTAAAGTTCAATAGAATAGATTATGAATGTCTGAGATTGACGTAATCAATCGTCGTCGTCGTCGTAATCAAACGTCAATCTCATACATTCATAATCTATTCTATTGAACTTTACGCTAATTATAGAAAGCTACTTGTCTAGGGGGGCAGGTGACACGAAATTAACTCTTTAAGGCCCTTCGCTCATGGAGCTACTCAAAAATGACTGAACTAATCAGTAATTACGATTACAAACCAGTTACAAATTGTATCTCGCATACAACGCTACTCAAGTTATAAGGTTTCAGTCACTTGTCAATGTTTGCTCGTTCATTTTTATCATAAAAAGCAAGGAAAATCGGGAAACCAGTAGCGTGGAGACCGGCACGACGCGTCGCGCGTGATTGGTTGCTAACGCGTTACTCACCAGTTAGTAACTAGTCGCGTCGTGTGCGAATCTCCATAGAACATGTATGGGCTGTGACGCTCAGGCAACTCGTTAGTAATTTGAGTTTGTGACTAGTTCTTTTTGAGTAGCTCCATGAGCGAAGGGCCTTAGTTTAAGATTAAAACATAAAAAATACACCTTTCTCCTTTTTTGTTCAACTATATAATATGCTATAAAAATATATTTCAATAATTTGTGCAAAACTTGTCAACCCTACAAGGTGGCAATTGGAAAAGCATTGTCCATTTTCTTTTTGTATTATATATTTGCGGGACAATTCAATTAAACAGCTGTTATTTTATCTAGAAATCCAGTGAAATGAAAAGATAATTAATTTCTTGTTTTTAAATTATATTTTTTTCGTTCTGGCATTATTTTCAGTACATACTTACTAGTTAAGTATATAATTACTAGCGGTGCACTCTTGCTTCGCCCGTGGTACATGCCACTTCTCTCCATAAGAACCTTCCTTGTGACTTATAAAAAAAGCCGGATTGGTCGAGCCGTTCTCGAGTTTTACGTTTAACAACATTTGGCAATTCATTTTTATTATATAGAAGATGTGATTGTCTTGAAACTTTTCTCTATATAAGATAGAAGAAAGATGTCTCAAGAAGCGTGGTAATTAAGTCGCAAAATTACAGCAATTTAGAGGCAAAATAGCAAGATCACTATCACATTACACACTAAATATTAATTAGGGGTATATAATCGAGCGGAAGCGTGTAAGGCGAATCCTTATTAGGCTAAATAAGATAAACTGCCTGTGTCTCCCCTGGGGTATACTACGTTATAATGTTTCGGTCTTACTAATAAAATGTTACCCATTCGCTTTGCAATGGATTAGTTATTGCAATAACCTGTCTTGTTTTTATGATTGACGTTTCATGTGAGCAAGAGCAGGACACAGCTATTTTAGAAAATGGTAGAAATTTATCCATTGTTTAACTTTTTATTAGTAAGGCCGTAAGACTATTTTTGTAGCAATGTTATGTTTTTAAATAACGCTTGGTTGGATTATTTTAAAGGTAAATGTAGTTTTTAAGGGTAATTAGATTTAAACTACGAATAGACTGGTTTACTTTTGCACTAATTTTGCTGTATTTATACGCTTTATGAGGAGGACGAGGACGACTTTACGCTAGACGGAGGTGTATTTCTTTAAGAATTATATTAAACTAGCGGTCCGCCCCGGCTTCGCCCATGGTACATATTTCGCAATAAAAGGTAGCCTATCTTTTTTCTCTGGGTCTAAAGATTGTCTGTGCCAAATTTCATCAAAATCGGTTGAGAGGTTTATGCGGGAAAGCGTAACAGACAGACAGACAGACAGAGTTACTTTCGCATTTATAATATTATAGTAGGGATAACAAGAAAAGTTTCTGTATAATTGGTAAATTAGGAAGATACATTTATTAAGATAGAGATGTAAGGATCTCTACATTTTAACAATGCGTCTTTTATTGAACAGAATTTTGTATCAAGAGCACTGCCTAGTGCATATAGCAGGATAAAAACTGCATGCAGAAAAGAACATCCATAACATACCAGATAATCCGTTGAAAAAACCCCGAAACATCGAATATTCTAGAATCAAAGAACACAAAATACGGTATGGAGTAAAATCGACGTAGAATAATTGTTAGATAATATTATTATGCCGGCATAAAATGGTCGTGCAAAAGTGGAAAATGTTTTGTATTTCACACTGCGAATGTGTCGGCGTCTGTCCGCTAAATTTCAATTTATTTTCGCTTTGGGAATACCGGGTTCTGAATTCGGAAAGTATCTTGTTAGTTTGCACCAATATCTTTGGGAAATGTATGCTATTCGATTAATTTTGTGTGGGTTTGGATATGTAATGGATAAGGTTTTATCTCCATTTATTTTTTAAGTTTAAACTGAGGTCACTAGCAAAAAAGTTGATTATTTATTTATTACTAGCTGCGCTCCGCGGCTTCTGTTGGTCTTAGCGTGATGATATATAGCTTATAGAATTCCTCTATAAATGGACTAACCAACACCGAAAGAATTTTTCAAATCAGACCAGTAGTTCTTGAGATTAGCGCGTTCAAACAAACAAACAAACTCTTCAACTTTATAATATTATAATATAGAAGTACAGATGGGTTGTTTTAAAAAATATATGTTATATGTATGATCCTGGGTATTGACAATTTTTATCAGAAATTATAACAAATAGGTGTTGTTGTTTATACGTAAATGCGTAACAGACAAACAGTCTTTCGCGATAATTTTAATAACTACTAAACTTAAGTTAATAATATAATCAATATTGTTGTGCCTCAATTCTAATAAAATCATAATATTTTATTCCAGATTGTCCCAAAAATGACGGAGGTTTCAACTCGAAGCGTTGACGGGACAAAGATATAAAAATATGACAAAGTCGATATGATCGACTCTCACTTCTATTCGTTCGTTGTAAAAATTTTATATTTTGGTCGTTTTGTGAAAAATGTAATAACATTTCTGGGAAGATATTTTGTTAGTATTAAAGTAAAATATCTTTTTAAGACTTAGACTACAAAAGCAAGCAAAATATTTATTGATATTCAAAAACATTGTAAAATTACAAAAAACAAAAATCTTAAGTAAAAAAGGTACTCAAATGAAGTTTTATTTTAGCCTGTTATCACGTAATCAAAATCGAGACTCCTTAAAAATTCATACACCCAAAGGAATCCTTGATCCCCGTCGTTGTTCGTTATAATATGTATTAACAAAACTAGCTGCTCCGCGCGGTTTCACCTCCGTGGCTCCACTCCTGTTGGTCGTAGCGTGATGATATATTATAGCCTATAGCCTTCCTCGATAAATGAGCTATCTAACACCGAAAGAATTTTTCAAATCGGACCAGTAGTTCCCGAGATTAGAAACAAACAAACAAACTCTTCAGCTTTATAATATTAGTATCTAAGATAAAATTGTAAAATAGTCTTCTACAAAATCAAATATTTTCTTGCATAATTACTCTCTGAATAGTGAGCAAAGCAAAAACTGTTTTAATTTATAATTGCTAGAACTTAAGTCGTTTGCCTCTCCCCGGGCTCAGTCTTTGCTTTATTAAATTGTAAAAATAACTAAGTCTGTAGATTGAAGAAATCCAAAAGATACTTTTCAGTTTTCCCATAATTTCCAACGGATTTCATAGAAATTCTATTGCTTGTCTATTTTGTTTGACTTTAATAAGGTTTTAATTCGTTTGACGTTAATTTGATTTAAGAGATTTTGTTTTGCTTATTAATCTAGAAGAAAAGTTATGTTTACACAAAATAATTATGAAAAATAATTAGATTTGTTAGGAGGCCGGAATTGTTGGGAAGTCGACTTATTTCATCATAATCTGTAATTTTGAAGTTTAAATTGAAGGAATGCGAAATCCGGAGATCTAGAGGTTAGTATACAAATAATATTCATTCGTAAATAAATTATTCCTTGTAGCTGTGTGCCTTGTTTTATTAATCATGCCTAGAGGTAAAAACACAGATCCTCGCACTCTAATTCTCCTAAAAAGGTCAGAAGTGCGAGAATTTATTGACCCAAAGCAAACTAGGCTTAAATGTTTTTAAAGATAGAGCATCAACTACTTCCCGACATTGCATTTTTTGGAAGTTTAACTACGCAAAATTTTTCGTAGATACCAACACAAAGCATGATAAAGTAACATATTTTCATTATAAAACTAGCGGTCCGCCCCGGCTTCGCCCGTGGTACATATTTACGTTTTCTCTACATAAGAACCATCCTCGTACTTCAAGGAATATAATAAAAAAAGAATTATCGAAATCGGTTCAGCCGTTCTCGAGTTATGCGCTTACCAACACATTTTGCGATTCATTTTTATATATAAGAAGAAGAAGAAGATAAAGAATAGAGAAACAGCATAAAAAAGTAGTGAGAAAAGTTGTTAGTTATACCATCCGTTAATTACAAGACTCGATATCAAAGCGAATGTCTGTATTAGATTAAAGTACCAGGCGACCATAAACTCAAAGAGATTCCAGAAAAAGTGGCATACGAAGTGTTCCGGCTAAATCTAAATAATTACAGTTTTTGCTTGCTAACTGGACGTGTAACCAACAAGAAAAGGAACGCTTAGAAACTCCTCGCTGGGACTCATTAAAAGTTTTTCAAGTGAATTAAATAACGCCCCTAAAACAAATCTATTTAGACGCTGCGTTCGCGAGTTACGAACGGTGGTTTTTAAACATCTTTCGTTGTTTATTTGAATTAATGTTTCAGTTTAATGTGCTTCAGTTGTTGTAGATAGCAATAAACTATTATTGAGTAGCAGCAACATTGTATGTATATTTGTTTCATCATCCTCATCACCAGCCCATAAATATTCACCGTTTCGAGCTGGTTTTGAGCACTTTTGGTGTTTAACATGCATTGAAAAATCAATTTATTTCCTGCACGCTCTCTTGGTCACGAACACCAACATAATATTATTGTGTGAAGTCCGAGATCCTCGCCACTGCACTATATTTATGTTTAGATATATTTCGACCGGCCTTAAAAAATTGCTTTTGAAATTTCTTTAACTAAAACTATTTTCATGATTACCCCTCAACATGGCCTCAACAAAAATTTGATTCTCTTTATTACCCTCATTTTTGAATTCGTCGAGTTTGAAATTGTAATACCGTCCGTTAAACAGCAAATTTAAGCCTATTTTAATAATTTACAGAAAATTCTAGACTTTAAAGTAAGCTTTGAAGTTGGTTAATGAAGTGAAACTTCGTAATTTCACAAGGTTTCAACCACTAATTAAAGTGTAGTTAAAACACGCTCATTTTTGCTGCAAGAGACTTATTTTTAAAACAGAATGAAGTATAGAATATAAAGCTCTGATTTTTTAATACGTACATATTGGTAGAGATAAAAAAAATATGGTTATTTCCTTGTTAATGTTATGAAACGATATAAATTCAATTATATTTTTTAAATAGATATAATTCTACTCATAAAATTAATTATACAAATTACAATTCCTGCATGGTAATCTCATCCACAGGAAAATTACTCCAAATTGTATTTTTTAATAATAATATTTAATGCATATATAAATTTGTCGTCACGACCAATTTATCGTTACGATCACGTGTCGTAGCCGTCTAATTTAAACTGACATTCCAAGTATGTAGTTAATACAGGAAATTATGTTTCATAACTCTAAGTGACATGTGGTTAGTTAATGTTAACAATTTCGTGAACAGAATTGTTAACTGTTTTATTGTATGTATTAATATAACTTATAATGATAGGATTTTAGGTAACGGTAGAATTAATTGGAGTTTGTAACAATTATAATAGAGCGGTTTCTAGAATACTCGTTGAAAATTTAGTGTGTAGGTATCATTCTTAATAGAATTATTTTTTTGTTATTTTTGATTTACTCTTTATATTTTACTAGATGCTCCGCGCGGTTTCACCCCCGTGGCTCCACTTTTGTTGGTCGTAGCGTGATTAGCCTATAGCCTTCCTCGATAAATGAGCTATCTAACACTGAGAGAATTTTTCAAATCGGACCAGTAGCTCCCGAGATAAGTGCGTTCAAACAAACAAACACTCTTCAGCTTTATAATATACTAGCTTACCGCCCGCGGCTTCGCCCGCTTTGACTAAAACCTAATAAATTATTTACTAAAAACTTCCTCTTGAATCACTCTATCTATTAAAAAAAAAA
>CAJQZN010038107.1:0-13290 GCA_907164685.1 Colias eurytheme | reverse complement strand
GATAATAAATAAACAGTTCAGCATAGCGGAGGAAAAATTATAGTATGGGCACGTATGGGGTTGTTTTTAGATTGTTATAATCTTTATAGACAACAACGGCTTAACAACGTCGTGCCTTAGATTATATGAGATTTTAACACGTTTGCAAAAACATATTTCCTAATAGAATTGGAACCTTTAAATGGATCCATCTTTGCGAAAAGAATTATTTGCCTATGCTCGCGAGCAGTGGTTATTCATGGTCGAGCTTTTTTAGGCACTTAATCAGAAGTACCATGCTCTTTTAAATAAACTATAGCATTGAATATCTTTTTATCGAACACTCTAAATTATTTTCAATTTTTCTGTAACTCCAGTTTTTGTCAAAATGTAAACTTAAAATTACTTTTCTTGTTGATGGGTCACAAATCTTACTTTTACCCATTTTTACTGCAAAGCAAATTAATTTTCAGAAACTTTTAGATGGAATGTTTAAAAAAAGGTGCAAATATTTGTAGAAGAAAAAAATATTGGCACCATTTCAACAGGTTTTGACTTTGGATCACGCGAAGCATGCTGTTTCTAATTTGTTGTCCAGACTGAAAATACTCGGAAATCTGACTTCACTTAAAGTTGTTTAATTTTATTAATATAGGCTAAAGTTTGATTAAAATTAAGCAATTTCTTATAAAACTAGATAAACGGGTGTTCTATTACATATGAAATAATACTTAATTTCAAATACGTTAATACACAAATGTAAATTAATTTGATGACTACTACATCGTGTTACGTGTTTCTAATTAAACGTCCACCACTGTATATACCTAGGTACTATGCCTCCCTATATCCCTATGTATGCTTAAATCTTCAAAACTACGCAACGAATTTTGATGCGGTTTTTGTACTAGATAGTCATTCAAGAGGTACGTTTTACTATACAATTTATTAGGTTTTAGATAAAGCGGGCAAAGCCGCGATCGGAAAGCTATTTGTATAATAAAAATAAATATTGAATACCCAATATATCACCCTGTAGAACAATTATGAAATAACTAGATTTCCGCCAGCGGCTTCGCCCGCGTTTGCAAAGGAAAACCCGCATAGTTCCCGTTCCCGTGGTATTTCCGGGATAAAAACTATCCTATGTGTTAATCCAAGTTACCCTCTATATGTGTGCTAAATTTCATTGTAATCGGTTCAGTAGTTTTTACGTGAAAGAGTAACAAACATCCATACATCCATACAAACTTTCGCCTTTATAATAGTATTAAGATTTGTAATCATACCTTCAATATCGATTTTGTTAATATTTTCTATGCAAATAGATATAGATAATGAGAGTTAATTGTAACATTTAACTTTTAAGCTAAATACCTAACAGTTTACATTCAGGTTCAGGTACAGGTATAATACAGTCCACAGACTACAAAGCCAGACTGATTATTATACAGATTATACAGATTATACAGATTATTACATTGCAATGGAGCAGAAATAATAAATACATTCGTGAAATCTCTTATTTTCATCTAAATAACTATCACTGCCAACAGCAATAGGTTATTTAGGTACGTATTTGCTCACGTCAGTGATTTGGAAAACAAAATTCTAAAAAAACAAAAATCATAATGATATCAACGCAGAAACATCACAAGGCATGGTCGCCATCTTGTGACTTCCGTGTTATTTTTTATTCTGTAGGCGAATGTTTGATTAACACATTTTTGTGTTAAAATATTGCATAATTTTCTGCTTGCTTAGTTACGTGATTATGAGTATAGGCATGTAGGAATTAGATTAAATTTTTTACCTAATGGTGAACATAAAACAAGTACCTACCTACCTAATTAATATCTAAATATAAAGACGATTTAGAGGTTAATTGTTTAATACAAAAATATTTAGTATTTTAATACACTTACTTATTTAATTATTATAAATATTAATATAAATATTTAATACTTTAGAGCTAAAATAATATGACTGAAGGATGCTGAAACGTCGCAGTCGGTCAAATAAAAGTAACTAAAGTGTTAGTAAAATGTAAAATGTTATAAATAACTCAATAAAACCCATTTTTAATAAGTTAAGTTTAAATTCCGGCTAAATATTTAATCTAAGTACTTTTAGATACATACTTTTCTTATCTTTTCAACAAAACTTTCAAGTTTATCAATGTTTGGCTACGCGCTTTTATCGCTACTTTAGCTTTGTGATAAGCCTTGCATAGCTAATATTAATTATTTTAGTGCATTTAATATACTTATACCTATGTTTTGGTATCATATCCTTAATTATTTTGTTTTTTTTTATGTTAGTACCTACGAAACTGCATAACTGGATTAAGAATTCTAAATGCAATGACATCGCATAAATTAATAAATGTACCCATCCCCTTACTTTTATTAAGCTCCCCAACTTCATTAAGCGGTAAAAAAGTGCATATGTGTCAACAACTGTCAGTGCATGCTGTGCTTTCTTTTTTTTTACTTGTAAATAAATAATTTGATAAGCGAATGTTTCACTTCTTGTAGTTTGGTGAGATTTATCTCCGCCTGGATTAAGATAACTAATAAATTACTAAGTCTTATAATTTAAATTTATAAGTTTGATTACAGTTCAAAATATTTTTCGAACAGCTACCTAGTATAAAGGTACGAAATAACAAGTATTTATTTCATATTATACAACATGGTATAAAATATAAATATGTACCAACCATGTACCAACAGGAAAATGTCACCGTGAATGCTAAAAATTAAAATATTTGCTAAAGCCGGTATTGCATTGTTGACATTATAAACCGCTTCTGTTCACGCCAACATATTATTTAAACAAACTAAGTAATACATGTAATGTTTTTGTACCAAATATTTTGCTTTCTTGTATTGATTTTCTATAAAAACCATTTAAGTGTACCACACCATACAGAATTGCAAACAAGCCTTACAATTGGTTAAAAATTTTTGAATGCATGGGGTGAGATCCTCTTTCCATTGTGATTGGTTGATTTTTTCGTGATTGATCGTACGATCACATTAGGCGAAAGAACCGTAAGTATGGGGCCTTGTGTTCCTTTGTAATTAATAATTATGTATTATACCTAAATCTTGGTGTAAAAAGATTTAATTTCAATAAAACTTCATCAATTAATAATTACATACTCTTCTGTAGATAATCATACATACCTACTTAGGTAATGTGCAGATTTCGGTGTTTACATTACTTGATCATAATATCCTCACGGATCACGAATCAATAATATTGACATTTCGTATACCTAGACACACCGATCGTGCGATCGCTAGAAATAAAACAAAAAATAATATTAAACGCACAAACCTGTCGCCATCACGTGCATCAAACAGGTTCTTCTGGTGCCTCAAATCGTCAAGAAATTACCAAGTATTTAGTAACATAAACAGATCGCTAACAATAACAAATAATGTGACACGTGCCTTATAATCGAGAACGCGTTCCCAGTTATAATAATGTACTCTGTGCGCGTTCCCTTTGCCAGCGCGGGAACCCACTGATTAAAAAAAAAAAGGTGTCCGGACTCCGGTCGGCTGTCGGCCTGTCGTACGTCAGTTTAGTTTCAGCCCGCATCCGTGGCGCGTGTTACGTTACGCGCGTGCATACTTTTTTCCCGCCATTCAGTGAAAAGTTTTGTGTTGTGATATTCATACATTACTGGAACACCAGAAATTCAACTCTGTTTGGTTCGTACTTAGTTATAGTAAATCATATGTTGATGTGAAGCCGCGTGTTCGAGTTTAACAATATGAAATTTTAAAATAGGCAAACAAAACTGACAATAGTCAGGCGTGGAGTAAATATTAAATTTAATTATTCACGCGGAGGTGAATGCGTAAAGAATATAATATTTTAAAGTCATATTCATTACTACGTACCTAGGTACGTAGTAAGTAAATAATGAAATAATTATCATGAAAAAACTACTTATTTATGCGATTCAATTCGTATAGAATTTGCATACGAGCAAAATACGCTTATTATTATTCAAACCACAAAGTTTTTGTTATAAAATAACGTGAAATACGCTGATAACGACGTCCTCGATGCAAACCTACAATAATATTATAAATTTTGGGACGAATATATTAAATTTGAAAATACCTTTGCCATTTTGCGTCAGGTAAGTATTTATCTATTATTTTGAAACAGAAATACCTCCTTTATGTTACTTAATTATGCAAATTAAGCTATAGCGAATAGCGATAAAATAAAAGTAAAATTTTACGAGAAATTTAACACAATGTGACACAGTAGATAGGTATCTAATTACTTTTTATTTGTGTGAACCAATAATAATAAAGATACAGGCTGTAATATCTAGCTATGATTTAATCATGTTACTATACTATAAAGAAATTTTAAAATATTCCTAGGTACCTACCTAGTAATTATGTAACTTGGTCTTTGTATGGAAAATTACTCAAAAGTTATTTTTTTTTATTGAAGACATAAAACCAGCTGTAAACTTATAAACACATTATCTTGTATTAACTTAGTAAGTAACTCTTAATTATTTTCAAATACAATAAAAATTAAAATAGGTAAGTAATTAAGATTAAGTAATGAGAAATATTTTTCAATCCATTAAAATTTCACTTTTACGCTACATACCTAGTTACTAGTTAATTCTGTGACTTCGTCTTAGTATAATTACCCGGAAACTATCTTTCTAATTTACATGTCCTTGCAATTAGTTAACTATGTTACAAATAAATCGCTTAAGGACCGATTTTTCAATGCTTGGATAAAACTTATCCGTCCAATAAAGTATTACACGATAATATTAAAATGTCACGAAAACTGTCAAATACGGGCAATTAGAATACGTTTTAAAAATGGTAGTTTTATACATTATTCGACGAATAAGTTTTATCCAAGCATTGAAAAATCGGCCCTAAAAATATTGATATTATAATTATTATATCATCAATCTATACAGTAATTACTAATTAGTTTCTATCCGTATATGGCGTGTATCTGTAAATCTCATTATTATTATTTTCTAGCGACCTAAAACCATTTATTAAAAAAAATAAAGATACAGTCATGTAAAACATACACGAAGAAATATATGCAAGCTCGATGAAATAATATATCTATCTAAATGAATTTTGCTCATATTCTGCTAAGTCGATAAATAATTTTTATAAACGTAATGATATTTAAAATTCTAAAAAGATTTTCATATCAATAATAATTAATCCACGTTGTCCGAAATATTATACACCGATCTTTTATAAGAGCAAGTTCATAATAACGCTTGTTTCATCTTAAATCTTAATCTTTATTTCATATCTTCTTATCTAGATATTTCAAGAAGAGACAAATATTGTACTAAAACCTTAATGGTTTCATAAAATGCAGTTACGTAGGGTCATATTCATCATAATATTAAGATAGTGTTACTCTGGGTTTCCCATCTAAAACATATTTATATCGACCTATAAAACCTATAAAAACTTTTTTGTGATGGAATCTCAAAAACTGCTAAACCGATTTTGATAATTATTTACCTATTTTAATGATACATTCCGATTGTTTTCAAGTCTATTTTAAAACAATATATTTTATTTAGCTATTTTTACTCCGAGCGGCTAGTAACCAATAACATATAGACCGGGAGATACTGACACAAAATTTCGAGTCATTTGTAACAAGGATGGCGGTTCTACAGGGGTCTTAGTACGCAATGACAAAAAGAAAAATGATGGTGTGAACGCTGGTACCGGTGGCTTAGTCGCGTGGGCGTTTGTCGAACTCGTCGGAAAAATAGCGAAAGTCAAACGATTTGTAACACAAAAATTTTAGAATTTACCAATAGCCCATAAAAAAGTAGTAGGCGGTAGTGTCATGCCATACTTTTCCGGTGTGACTTACAGCCCGCCATACCGACGCGAATGTGTTGATTTAAATTAAACAATCATTCAACCATTTGTACCAGGCTAACTTTTGCACAGGTAACTATCGTCGTGCAGCCATTTACGAAAATCGCCATGCCATACTTTTCGGACGATTCCAAATGGTCGCCATACCGCCGAAAATCTGCAAAAAATTTTTATTTCGCCAAACTTTTTGTACCAGTATTGCATTTGGATTTTTGGAGAGTATTTGATAAAATGTGACCATTATTATATTTGCCATACTTCTAGTAGGGGGAAAAAGTGCTGTCATACTTGAAAACTTAATTTATTATTAATTTATATAAGTGAAGATTTCCAACACATAGATCTTTGAAATTTTGTATTTATATTTGTTGATCCTCAAACTTACAGGAAAAATAAGTGCCATACTGTTACAAATCGTTTGACTTTCGCTATTTTCCGACGAGTTCGACTAACGCCCACGCGACTAAGCCGCCGGTACCAGCGTTCACGCCATCGTTTTTCTTTTTGTCATTGCGTACTAAGACCCCTGTAGAACCGCCATCCTGTTACAAATGACTCGAAATTTTGTGTCAGTATCTCCCGGTCTAATACAACAATGAATTCGATGATCTAATGTCATCTGTTTGAAGAGGCTAACGACGTGTGACGTCACCCATAACAATATTACAATTAATCTTATGAAATATCGATTAGCTTAAGCCTACTCACGTACCTACCTGCCGTAGGGGCAATTTTGGTACAATCTCGGTTGCACGGCGGTCGGAGCAATTTCAACTATTCTCTAAAATGCCCCTGCTTGCCTATACTGTATAGGCTTAATTGGCTCCTATGTGTATAGGCTATACACATAGGAGCCAATTAAGGGTGCAATTCCAATATTGCGCCTGCTGCAGGTACGTGAGTAACCGGTCTTAATTTCCTTTGAATTAAGGAATAACAAAAACAAGCAGTTTTAGGACCTCTGTACATGACTATACAGGGGTATTAACATGATGTCTTATAGCGGTATTACTTCCAGTGTGAGAACGTGATGGCGCTACACGAACTATATAGCGCTGTAATTTTTCCACAGTGGGAATAATATTGCTTCAAGACATCACAGGTACAGGGACAGGTTACGCTAAAATTATCACTAAATTTACGGCTCTTAATTTTATGTCAATTTTCATTCCAGACTCGGAATATAAAATTGCATAACAACAAATATTCCTTTCCTCAAATAAAATTTTTGTCTAAAACTCAAGGCTATAAACGTCATACATAATATATTCAATTCCTATTACAGTCAGTTTTATTATGCGAAACGTTCCGCATAATAAAACTAACTACCTACATAGTTATACACGACTTGTATTATTTGGTTCAGATTCATGACTTTGTATATCTATCTTCAGATGTTATACTTCCTTATCATTTTATGTGGTTGAAAACATATACCAAATTATTTAAATCTTAATTCTTATTTTCCGGTTTTAAGCTCTTGAGCCATAACTTATTACATACCTATAATCCAATTTATTCTACAATATAGGTAGTACAGATAAAAAATCGCAGTACTAAGCAATGTCATTGTTATAAGCCTAGATTTCACTCTCTTAGAAAACGAATTACTTTCATGTGACATTTATCTAGAATCTAGATCAGCTCATACGCTTCCACTGTATGCGTCTGCGCATTACAAATTAATAGTTCCTATATGTATAATCCTATTTATCCTGTCTAATATTAATATTATAAATGCGAAAGTAACTCAGTCTGTCTGTCTCTTCTTTACGCCTCAAACACTGAACCGATTTAGATGAAATTTGGTACAGAGATACTTTGAGAGCCGAGAAAGAACATAGGACATGCTTTTCATTCTGGAAATCCCACGGGTTCGGGGATTATGCGGGCTAGTACGTAATATTTCATAGTTTTACTAAATAACCTATGGATAAATATAGGTCAAGAGATGCCTGGCAAGGTCGACGATTTAATAAAATACGTGAGAGAAAAATAATTCATAAAGATTTACGACTATCACGTGTAAATGTTCTGGAATAGTAAAGAGTAAAGACGTGGAGCTTTCTTAATAGATAATTTATATTAAAATATAATTTATTTCTGTTGTTACTAGAAAGAATATCCTCCTATCACTAATTTGATAGGCATGCGAAAATTCTGGTTACAATTAGGTATCGCCAATGTTAAGCTGTCGGAAGTAAATAAATGAAGAATTATTATTATAGGAAATGCCGAATAATGGTTAATTGTACAATTGACGCTGATATTGCAGCGGTTAAAGAAAAAATTACGATTTTGCATATTTTTTTCCATTACCGAATCCAATTAATTTCTTATCACGATACTACAAAAACGTCGCAATTAAAGAATTCAAGTATTTCTCTAAGAAAGGATCTAAGTAAACATATTTACTATTTCTCTGAGTCATATAGTCTATAGACAGTTTACCTAATTTCGTATCGTCTATATTATAGACGATACGAAATTTGACGAATAAACTGCCCTATGTAACAAAAGCTTCCACACAACAATTCGCTTAATTACTCCAGGAATACTAGATAGTTTTCAAGGCGAATAAGAATCAATTATACAGTAACCGATATCACTCTAGTGCCAGTGCAGTGTTGTATTACCCTTGACATTGGTGAAGCCGCCTTCGTGACGTCACAGTTCACACGTTATCTGCGTTGAAGAATATCATTATATCTGTGGAACTATCACGATTAAATGTTATATAATCCTTACTTATCTTCAATTATACAATTGAGAAAATTCTCTCTGTGTGTTTGTTTCTTCGTCACGCCTAAACCAATGAACCAATTTGGATGAAATTTGGTACATAGGTAGTTTGAAGCCTAAAACAGGATATGGACAAGTACCGGTTTTAGCCCGAAAATTCCAGGAAACTATGCGGGGTTCTTTTGATCACGCAGGCGAAGCCGCAAGCGGAAAGTTAGTGATAAATAATTTTAACAACAATTTAAGTTGCTGAAACTAAAATATGAATATGTTGAGCTTAAAAAGCGGCCTTATCGGTACTGAGCGATCTCTATCAGGTAAACATAAACTTATGGAGGATTTTTTGTTATCAGTAGAAATACAACATAGGGTAATTAAGCTGGTTTGCCGTCCAGTTTCGGTTTTCGTCCATTTGACTGACCTGCTACAATCACGTGCGTAAAACTTGAATACAAACCTACCTTCCCGCGCAAGTTTGCACTTTTTACGGTCCTTAATGTGTAAGCAACAGTACTAACAACATCAAAATTTGATTTGACAAGAAGAGAGTTCAAAAAATTAACGTAAAAGTGGCCGCTTCCCATCCGTGCCTTGCAGATGTCATCGCGCGAGAGAAAAATTTGCCGGCGAGAAAAGTTCATGGTAAGTTAAATCACTGTTTTAGCTAGTTAACGTAATGTTTTTGGTACGTATGTTTAGTTATAAGCCTATTAAACGCAATTAGAAGTGTTTATCATACTTTTTTATAATACTCTTCGAAAAATTAAGTGGACGGATACTAGGTTACCAAATTCTCAAAATATTTGGTTTTCGTCCAAGTGGACGAAAACTCAAACAGCTACGTGAATATTTGTTAGGTTCTTTTTACTGTATCGGACCTTTAAAATACTGAATAGTTTCTCCCTAAGTGATCTTTATTGCTATTAGTTTAGATTTTTTGGTTTCCGTCCACTGCTTTGTCAGTGCTGCCAAAATAAAAAAATATTTAAAGAAGTGGACGAAAACTAAATTTAGCTTTAAACGTTTTAGTTTTCGTCCATGAATGAGTATTGGAGTGGATAAAAATTAAAAATGGCTATTCTTTTGAAGTACTTTTCGTCTTTTTTACGTATTGAAAAGTTTTCTATTCAGTAGGTATCTTCCTTATAAATAATTGGTGAGGGCCAGAGTGTTGTAGGTACCTAATATTGTCATTCATTCAGTCATGTATCATTCTCCTTATGTGAAGTAGAGTCAATTATTCGTGGCATAAATGGGTCAGACATAATACACTGTATTTTTCTTGATTATCATTCACTTGAGTATCATCTTTTATTCTAGGTCTGTTTTGCCAATGCAATATTTTTTTATTCTACTTACTCAACGTATCCTAAGAAAGATCTTATTGTTTTTAGATGGCCTCGAAGGAGTCTAAGAAAGCTAGAAAAAAAAAAACGCTACGTACACTGAAGAATCTTTAATAAAGGCATCAGTAAGACAATAATGCATAGTTCAGTAAGGTATAGTATAGTTTATTTTAGTAGCTAAAACGTATTATTATGGCTGTGTTTAATATAGTACGTTTCATTTGATAAACAAAGTATTAGAATGAATATTTCTGTTTTTTGATGTAATTTCTCAGTCCTATAATTATTACTTTATTCATTTACATTGTAAGTAACGCATTACTTTCTTTATTACGAATGATTAATCAGTCATCACTAACGCATAATATAAAGACTGCCAAGTGCTACATAGATCTCAGTGTTGACTAGTTATATTGATTATTATTAGTAAAACTAAACCTGTAAGGTAGTGAGAAATTGTTATGTTGATTAAATAAAAGTATATATTTACCTGTAATTGGTTTTTAACTTAATAGTTGACCTACCCTCCTTTTTCTACACGGTGGTCGAAAACTAGCTTACACTAGGACGAAAACCAGTTTTTTTGGACGAAAACTAGCATTTGCCCCACTTTTGCAGAAAATAATTTAAATAAAAAGATACGTCAAAATGATTTATTTTCACTTAATATTATCTTAAAGAAGACTATATAAGGACTAAATAAAAATATTATATGTTTAAGGAAGGGTGCTCCAAAATATTTATTTCGCATCACAAAGTTGGCAACTCCCATAACTGGACGAAAACCAGCGCAATGACCCTACTATAAGTTTGTAGGTAGATGTGAGTTCATTAATATCTTCACAATCTGATTAAGTGTGATAGATATGTTTGGACACACATACAAATCTTATGTTTATATTATAACACGAGTTATTATGTATACCTACCCACGTATACCCTATACAGACTAAACAGGAAGTATCTCGAATTTTATATAAATAGTTGTAAATTGTAATATGAAATTTGGCAGCGAGTTATCTTATGGGCAGGAGACTCCCAAGTTATTTTCATGATTAATGAAAATAATAATTCTATAAGAAACTTACTTGATTATTCAAATAACTTTTGTTACAAAGCGATTTTCTGGTAACAAATTTCATTTTGGCTATTTCAAGTGTGATGTGGGTAGTTTATAGGTAATATTTAAAAAACCTACATATTTTACATTTTAAAAACCCAAACTACATGTTTTATGGTAAATTTTTTACATTTTGTTTGATATTTGGTGAGCGTTATAGACCTTACAGGGATTAGTTATACTTAATCCGCGTTAATTCATTAATATTTTTACCAGTCGTTGAGATCGCTTAGAAAAAATAATTACAAATATGTTATATCTTAATTAAACGTCTATCATACATTTTAATAAAGCACCGTTAATAAGGACAATATTGTCACAAAATTCACACACATTACATACAATACTATCAATCGATTTCCTTAACACTTAAGGATGTTATTTGTTACTTGCACTGATAGCAAATATACACCGCTAAATTCCTTAACAATATCAATATGTATGACGTATTCATGTTAAAATACCGCTGGAAAATTGACGTAAGCAAAATAGGGAAAATTTGTATAGTCTGTATTGTATATATATCAGGAAATTTTCCTGTGCATACCTACTAAATTAAACTAAATATTGATTTATACTTTGAAAACTATGAGTCAGATTACCAATATAAATAAAATAATTAAAAAAAAAGAGCGTGTGTGCCGAGCACACGTGTCAGAAGTGAAACTTCAAGATTCAAAGATACCAAAATCGCCACCTTACTCGATGACGTGACGGTAGTGCCATGATGAGACCTTGAAATTTTACTCTCAATGCGCCTGAAGAAGTTACACTTTAAAAATACCTAAATTTTATGGAGCAATTATAACCATTACTTATAACTATTAAATAAATATGTACATATCTATCTATACTTAATATTATAAAGCTGAAGAGTTTGTTTGTTTGAACGCGCTAATCTCAGGAACTACTGGTCCGATTTGAAAAATTCTTTCGGTGTAAGATAGCCCATTTATGGAGGAAGGCTATAAGGCTATTTATCATCACGCTAAGACCAACAGGAGCGGAGCAATGCGAGTGAAACCGCGGAGCGCAGCTAGTAATACAATAAAGGTACATACACTTAAAATACTCTCCTGGCGCAGTTAGCCAACTATAAATCATCATTGGGTCCAGATTCCAGTTATAATTTCGTTCTAGTTCTTTGTATAATCAGATTTGCGTGTATTGATAGTAAATAAACTACAATGTCAGTACATTTCTCATTCATATGACCGTGAAACTACAACCTTGATATTACAATCCTGCTATAACTATTAAAAGTCGAGACAAATGCGTATTTTGTATTTTTTGAGTTTCTTATAAATCCGAATATTTAATAACTAATTGTGCCCCGCGCTTTTACCCTCATTGCTTCGCTCCTGTTGGTCATTTATTTATTTATTTACACATAGAACTAACTATCATTACAGGTTAACCTAATTCGACAGAGTTCTTTTATAAATTAGAAAAACAAACATATCTCATAAAAATATAAAAATAAACACGTTGTAACACAATAATAGCCTATTAAGCCTCAATAATTCAAAAACTTAACATTTCTGCTGATAGCATAATATATTTAGTAGTACCTTTGAAATCCTTAGTCATATATGTTGCGTGATGATAATATGATGCCTATAGCTTTCCTCGATAAATGGGCTATCTAACACCGAAATAATTTTTCAAATAGGATCAGTAGTTCCTGAGATAAGCGCTCTCAAACAAACAAACAAACATTAGCATGCACATACATAATATTACCTGTAGACTGTAGTAGACGTACGTAGTACCAAGTCAGAAAAAAATACTGTGTGGACCAAAGCAATGAAGATCCACGACTAACTATCAACTTTTTTAAACAGGATAAAAAACTTCGGAAATAATACTTTCCAGTATTACAAAGTTTTTTAAGACTTAGAGACCTTCAGGCGCATAATTATAATAAGCATTTATTATTTATGATGATTACGCGATGTATCACTAACGAGTCAAGCCATTATGTAACACTAGATTTCCGCCCGCGGCTTCGCCCGCGTTTTCAAAGGAAAACCTGCATAGTTCCCGTTCCCGTGGGATTTCCGGGATAAAACCTATCCTATGTGTTAATCCAAGTTACCCTCTATATGTGTGCTAAATTTCATTGTAATCGGTTCAGTAGTTTTTACGTGAAAGAGTAACAAACATCCATACATCC
>CAJQZN010038106.1:0-34935 GCA_907164685.1 Colias eurytheme | reverse complement strand
GAGACCGCGGCGGCGGGGGAGTAGTGGGCTGCCGGTAGCAGACCAGCGGATGACACCGCCAGCACGGCGCTCAACGAAAGAATCTAGAAGATTTGATAAATATTATATTTATTAATAAACTCATTAAATAATTTTTTTTTGATAAAAAATCTTGCAAATATCACACTCACTTTGGTGTACATGTTGATACAGTTATAATTTCACCACTGATACTTTGTGAATGTAAGGACCTGCTTATATAGTCGAAATTTTTTAGTCATTACAACAATTTGACCCGTTGACCTTGCTCTCTGCTTTTGCAGTGCAATTATTATATCATACAATGAAAGGGACCCTCCGTGTTGAGTATTGATCTTAATCTTAATATAATAATAGATATTGTAATTCCTAATAATAAAATAAAAAAATATATAGGATTGCAATTTTATTTATGCAGTATGCCTTGTGCTATGTTTACATTATTTCTGTTACCAAGAAATTCAGCAATTACAATATTATATAGGTAAACTAATTATTCAATACGTTAATTTCTTCATTCTCTTTCCTGCTTCGTGTGATGAATTTCGTATTTAATGTCTGCGCGGAATCTGAAAAAAGAAATACTTAGTTAATGAAAAAACTTTGCGACATAAAGACATGTCATTTCTCTTGTCGTATTATAAATCAATAATTTACTTAATTTAAGTTGTAATTTATATTTACAAGTTTACATAATTCATCGAAAATTTTATCTGAGTAGATTTAGGACATTTCTTTAAAAAAATAAGTCAAAAGATTATTAACATTAAGGGCTTGGTCTAGTAGTGCAAACAAATGCATCCTGTCATCCTATATGTAAATAATACAAATGTACTAAGGGAAAGTTACTCCACTTAATTTTTTAAAATTAAATCATTCGTATAATTTAATATTCGTAAAGTACCAAAAATGACAATTTGAAACAATTTTCGTGAAAATTACACCGGGTGATTTTTTTTTATCAGTACACAAAATTTGCGAATACTTTCTATTGATATCTTCAACTTCATGTTTATATAACTGATCAACTTTTACAAAGAAATTTGGACGAAATATAAAAAAAAATAAGCTTTCCATACAAAATGCATAACTCTATACATTTTTTTCGACCTAAGTTTCTTAGTGAAAGTTGTTCAGTTTAACTAATAAAACGGATAAACAAATTTTTTATTTAATAAAAAAAATGTAATGTTTGTGTTAAAAAATTATAAAATAGAAAAATATGCAAATGAAAACAAAAGATATTTATTTCTGACTAGCTTCCGCCCGCGACTCCGTCCGCGCGGATGTCAGTCTTCGCGTCTTCTACAGATTTATTATATTATGTATAATATATAGATTTATATTGATAATCCTAATAAATCTTATATCTCTGATGCTTTATCGGTTGCACTGGATTTATCTCTTTTTTTTCAATCGCTTGAATGATATAGGATGGGTCCTTGATGGGCATCGAATACTGAAGTCTCGAATCAATCAATTCTGACAGTAGGCAATTTATGTAAAATCCAATAATGGTCCATTATTTTATTTTGCCTAAACGTTACATACTTTTTTATATATTCTATTTTTAACGAATGATTCACTCCAGTCCAAACAGCAAATAAGCAGACTTCTGCTTCTGCAACGTTTAGTTGTCCCTGAATTTGGAAAAAATAGTCATGATTCTTATCTATGACAAAAGTGTTATTTTTTGCATTGTATTTACAATATTAAATTTTTTTTAACCGCATCTTCCGCATTCATGTCTTTTGCCGGAATTAGACATTTAACTTCTACTAGTCCCATTTTCCCTTTTTGATATGGGAGTGTATAAAGTAAATTTTTTAGATATTTCTCGTTATACTTTTAAAAAGTTATTATTGTCATTTTGCTCATTAGGTAAAGTAATTTCGATATCAGTTTTAAGTTTTTTGATACCTGCAATAATAACGTCATAATCGCCTGCACATACTTATCGATTACACCCTGTATACAATCCACCATCCACATTCATAATGTTTTCCTGTCCTCCTCTCCTTTACGCTGTTCACCGATACATTTTAAATGAGTAAATCTGCTACCACTGAAGGATGTTTCATTGTGATCAGCAAATTTTCACCACTGTTGTCGATTATTTGTTTTTCATTTTTAATCAGCAATTGGGAATCATCAGTTTTGTTTTTTGCAGATTGGTGATTTACCCTAACAATACGTCGAAAAGGGAAAGCATCAACGAATAATCGTTTTCGTCTTCTTTTTTTATTCTTCGCGTCTCTGTTACTTCTGTTTGTTTAGTTCTCAACCCCACTGAATTTTGATGATGTGATGATAATCCATTCGTTTTAATATTGGTACTTAGAGTTTTTTGGTAGTTTTGTAGTTAGACTAAACTAGAAATGGTGGACTAAATTTGTCAGCGCGTCTGTAAGATCAGAATGTAAAACCAACATCCTGTATTTAAGTTACAAAATTAATAATCAAACAACATGCCGCTACGTTGAAAATGACTAGAAGAAAAAATTAAAACACCTCGGATCAATTTTGGAGTAAACAAATCATTTTCCCCGTATGGGGATTTCCCCGGATGAACTTGGGAAGTTCAAGTTCTCAATACAAGTTTATATTATATTTCGTATTTCTCAAACGAAAAATAAACATTTTTGGAACTTCAAAAAAATTATATTATAAGAAAATTTATGAGCTTACTTTCGTTTTAAAGAAATATACATCCCTTTACTGACACCCCGTAAAATAAAGAAATTGTTGCCAATCACCTTTGCAATCTATTTGGTTTCATTAACTTTATGTTCGAAGATAATTTTTTTTCTAGTAGTTACACGCGTATTTTTTTCGTTTATTTTCCATATCAAAATCAAATGTTTAAAAATACGAATATTTGCACAAAACTAAGATAAAAATAATCAATTAACAAAAATATTAAATTTAATGAAGTAGAGCAACTTTCACTTCGGTATGAAGGAAAATCGAGCGTAGAGCACACGTCAGAACGCTCCGGCCCAAGGAGCGCGACTAAAGAAATTCGCTAGGATTTTTCCTTATTATTTTAAATATTTTTTTAATATTTAAAGAATTATCAAAATTCAAAAAAAAAAATTTTTAAAGGATTAATACACATTGGTCTTCAACCAACTCGAATAAATTAATGGAAAAAATAACTTTTAGCAGTATTTATCAATCGATTTTGTAAGGCAAAAAATGGGAAATTTAATGAATTTATAACGCTCTAATTAAGAAAATCATAAGTTTTTCGGCAATTGTATTCAGCAGTTTTTAATAACGACTATATAAGGATAATAATGCGCTGATCAGATTATGTAAATTGTAATCGGTTGCAACGTAGTGAGTGCACAAACTTAGCTCGAAATGATTTTGGGGGAAAGAGACTTATCTTGAAGGCCTGATTAAGGTAACATAAAGTAACTTTATAAATATGAAAAAATTCACGCGCATTGCGTATATAACACTAATTGATAAACAAGAAAAAAAAATTCAGTTTATCATTTCATTAGCCGGGAAAAAATTGTCAAATAACTTGTTGAAAACGCAATTTTGCTAGACTGCAGCCTTAATGAGTTTCACGTTTTTAATAGCTTTCTGAGTTTTTTAACAGATTTAAATTTGAAATTTATTACCTTCCGGTCCTATATAAATTTTGTGAAGTCCTGACAATTTGTAGGCGTTCAATGTGGTGCAATAAAAATAATAACTTAGATTACACAATAGCTTTCTTACCCATTATGGTCATCAGCGCGGTAGTGTACAGTTCTTTCATGACCATCAGGTTGTCGGAGGGAGTAGACACCCTTGACTTCACCCCCGTCTCGGGTCTCATGCTGGGACTTAATATCGCCCGTGTGCGGGTCGTCTACTTTGTACTCGAACTCGTATTTTGGATATGTCTGGAGAAGTGGAAATATAATTAGTTTTGGGAATGAGTGGGAGTTTGGTCTAGAAAACGGAGGTTTTCGTACTAGCATATGAATTCTACGTTTTTATTATAAGTATTTCTATTTAAAACACATTAAATGTAATATCTTTATTAAGTTTGCTTACAAAAAGTGCCATGCTATTCGTTTTTGTCTCCTATAATTGCCGTACCTGTTAGTGTTTTAACAAACGAGTCTTTGTTATATATTTTCAATGCTATTTTTGAAAAACTATTAATGCTATTGTTATGATATACAGTAAAGTGGAGAATATAACATGAAAATAAAATAAAAAAAATACGTACATTGTATTCAATGCGCTCTTCCCGGACCTCTGGCACGCCTTCAAATTTAGTGACGTGTTGTGATGAAAATGCTTCTCCATGTTCGGCTGCCACTGCAGCAACGACGATAGCAAGACACGCCAGCTAAAATAATACTATTATATTTCACAAAACTATTTAGAATATTGTAAGAATCCATTGTTATATGCGGTAGCCCTATTCTACCTAATACCTACTGAAGAATGTAATATGCCATATGGAATTATACAAAATGAACCTATTGAACTTTTTTCTTTATAATTTGTTAAATGAGTAGTAAAAAAACCTTACGTTCTTTGCAGCCCAATTGCAAAAACCATAAAAAAACACACACTAAAAATATTAAGAAGAAATTATAATCTAATTGAATATAAAACAACATATGAAATATTATTGAACAATAGTAAAAAAGACAAGCGATCGGCATAATGGTATGAATTATTAATCATAAAAAAAAAAACAAAAGGAAAAAGGCCTTAGCTAATGTTAACAATTTTCATCCTGTAAATAAAATGAAAAAAAGTTCAGCCGTTGCAGTATTAGGCAAACGTTTAAAATACTGTTTTTGTGGCGATTATATTTTGGGAAAATAGCGAAAATTTAATAATAAATCCAAAACCGAGAAACTGTAGTTTAACAGTCGATTTTTTTTGAATACATTCACTTATAACTCACACTTTAATTCACACTTATATCACTGTTCCAATAAATATTTTCTGCATAAAAAACAATAAATAATATTTTTTACCTTAACAAACATTTTGAACACTAAAGTTTTGTTTGGTTGATGTTCTTAAAATTCCAAGTGAACTGATGACTTGAGATCAATGTGTCATTATATATGATAACAGACATAGGTCATAAGGATTTCACTCGAATTATTGATTGAGCTGAATGCTTTGTTTCAAACGTTTAACAAGAAATTATAAGACACGCCCTTATGATATCGTATAGCGAAGGCCGTATTCTAATAGATTTTATCACGATAGATTCTGCAGCTGAAAGTTTTAATATCAGTTCATGCTCGACCACTGCACATGTAGCTTAGATAATTGTTGTATTATTTTATTACTAAAATAATGTTTGTTAAGAAATATCGTGTTTATAAGTATTTATAAATAATGTTTACATTTGCAGATTTTGTTTGAATAGTTAATGCTTTTTGATTTGGTGTCTTGGGGCATTACAATCATGAGACAATAAAGTGGACCATTAGGTACATGATATTCAGACATTTAATATTTAGATGAATACCTATAATAGACATCGAGTGTTGAAAACAACATTGCTGGTATTTTTTTTATCGACGGAAACATAATATCTTACTAATATTATAAACGTGAAAGTTTGTGATGATAGTTGTTTTTATATGATGATGATGATGATGATAGTTGTTCCAGTTCTACGTGAAAACAACTTAACGGATTTTATGATACTAGACAGTAAAATGTAGCTGAATTACCAAAATTACACATAAGTTATAGAGACTTGGTTTTGACCAGATTGTATTCTTTAGAAGCAAATAAAAATAAAACGAGACGATGTTTTAATTTGAATAGATGTCTATTAATAAGTACTATTATTGGCGTGTCATGCTAGAACGAAAAAGTTCTACAGTGTTCTAGAACCAAATATCTTCAAAAAACTTCTCAAGAATCATAATATTGGGTCCAACTTATATTATTATATCACCATCCACTATCCTACCTACTTAGGTACTATTTTACATTTCAAAAGTTAATCGAAATACCGATCAAAATCTTATCCAATAAATAAATTTTCTATCCTCAAAATAACTTTTGAATTCTTAAAGACGGACATTCCTTGCAAAATACATAAAAAAACCTATACTAATACAAGTTGTACGTAGGGGTAGTCGTTCTTTTTGAAGTTATCAAACTTTCGTCAGTTAGTTGTTTAGTTATAGGTATACGAAAATACAAAAATTTCAATTCAATTAAAATTTGTGTTCATAACACTATACTACTTTATCTGATACATGTTTTTCTTGCAAACATAGTAACATTTTACTTATCTAATACAAAAAAATGAAACACATTTATAACGAAAAACGTAATATATTTCACAAACAACAATTAATTATTAAGATAACAAAAATTAATAATGATGATGGTAATGATGCTTTGGTGGTACGATGTGATGAGTTCCGAATTTCACATCAGCGTGGAATCTGTAAATAATAAAAAGATAAGGCATTATATTTTTGTTTGGCTACAGCAATAGATAAAGTAGTAAAATATCAAACATCTCATAGTTTTACAAAGATGACTAAGTTCAATGAAAAGTACAAACTATAACAGTAACGTAAAAACTATTAGAAGATTTTCGTAAATACAAATTTATATACGGCCTACATAAGGCGCTGATCACATTAAGGTCAGGTTTTTCATTGTTAAAAATCATCTATTCACCCGGTGTGGTGGTCCCCGTGGTAGTGCACGGTCCTCTCGGAGCCGTCGGGCTGGTGCAGCGAGTAGACGCCCTTCACCACGTCTCCGTCGCGGTGCTCGTGCTGGTGTTTCATGTCACCAGTGTGGTGGTCCACCACTTTGTAGCCGAACTCGTATTTAGGATGAGTCTATAAAAAAAGAGTTTTTAATTAGTAAATAAGCGGATCATGATAAGTTTGAAATGTTTTTAATTTAGTGGGTACTATTGAAATTTGAACAGAGTGTAGAAAAATAATCCTTTTGTTAAAAAGGCACCAATAGCTGTTGCTTTTAATGCAATTTTTTCTTCCTTTATGTTCCTCATTATGTTTGTAGAATTTCGTTGTAATTTAAAAGGCCCATATGATTTACTAGATAGATTCAGCTTCATATTATATAATCTGATTATAATAGTACTAAAATTTAACTCACATGATAGTCCACATGACCGTGACCATGGTGCCCCTTAACATGCACTACTTCAGGATGACCATCATGTTTGTAGAAGTGCTGCGAAGAATATGCTTCATGGCATTGACCATATTGCGCAAATATGGCCACCAGGAGAGAGGATACGCAAAGAACCTATAAAAATAAAGAAGAAATTAGAAGAGACTTTTCAGAAATGCATTAATATTCCTTATGTTTAATTTCCTAATGTTTTTCAAATTACCTTAAAGGACATTTTGGTTTTGTCTCAGAATATGGTACTACAAAGTTCGGAAGTCAAGTGATACATATCGAAAATAGTTAATGTCTTTTATATGGACAATAACGAGGGGAACTAACCGCAATAGTATTAGTTTCTCTTAAAATAATTGCGTGTTAAAATTATTCATTGCTTTGAATAAGTTTGGAGTATGCAATAGTGTCGCAAAAAATCTATTAACGGCCTAGTATTGCAACGGTCAACGCATATCAGTACGTGGGATTGAATGTTGCATTGTCAGTTGCTAAGATACATAGGTAAAGGAAATTAAAATATATTGTTTGTTACAGAATTGAATTAGTTAGTTTGTGTATAGGACCTTTTTTTTTCAAAATTAAATTTAGGTAGGCACATATATTTATTTCTTTTTTCATCCAGCAAAAACAAAATCTTTAAAGTCAGTAATAAAAAACTATCAAAAACTATAAAAAAAACTACCAAACCTATTATTAAACCTATCTATCGCAGCCAATTAATCTTAGTTTTTAAACGATTTTTCATTAACTGCCTGACTGATTTCCAGCCATTCAATCATCTACACATCGATCTACTTTTGCAATTTGCAAGTCATTAGAATCTACATCTGTGACAGATATGTAAGACATATTATATACAAATGTATTGAGTGTGTTCTTAGTTTTATTAATTTGTTTGTGTTTATTGGGAAAAACAGAACAATAAAAATCAAATTAAAATCTTTTAAAAATAAAGAAAACTTGTGAAAATTTAGGAACAGATTTTTTTGTTCTATTACCTATATTTTAGCCTACACACAGCGTGAAAATTTCCAATATCACCAGAAAGATACATACTTTTTATATTTACTGCAGATAGAAAATAAAATTTCGGTACATATCAAACTTCATAATTATATAAAGTTAGTGGTAAAAATCAATTATTCAAATATAAGCATTGATGAATTTAACGCTAACCATGACTCAGAGTAAAGTAAATCAACTTGATTCATGCCAATATAATAAAGTGAAACTCACGAACACGGGAAGTATCAAGGATTAAAGGGTTTCTGGTATCAAGGTCTCAACCGACACATAATATTCTTATTAATTGTACCAAAATAAAACGGAATGAGGTCAGTATTAAAACATTATGATTATGTAATTGCTATTCATTTAAATGGTTAATTCAAGTACATTTATTACATAAATTATTTATGAAACGATTGTTTATAATCCAGACATTTTAATACAAGTAATATAATAGTAATGTTTATTTTTTGGGATATTAATCATTTAGTTTTTACTGAGATTCCAAAAAAAACGATGTAGGTTTTCATTTCACAATAACTCGCAGCGATTTTCCAAAACTAATGATACTTGAAATTCGCTAATGGATATTAATTTTTTATTAAAAAAATAGCTTCATCTTCATAATATAATAACAATTCCATTCGTATCTATAAACATTTAAGGAATATAAAAAATACCTAAGCATAGAACCAATAAAAAAGGTGAAAATAATATACGGGGTGGCCCAGAAAGACCGAAGTGGTGTGAATTCCTTATAACTTTTTTATTATAATTTTTTTTTTTTTCTTTTCAGTATTTTGTAAAGAAGACTTGGATAATTTATAATGGAGGAATACACAATTGAACAACGTGCCCAAATTGTTGAAATTTACTTTTCAAATCAACGGTCCATTGTGTTGACTCAGCGTGCATACCGTCGTCAATTTAATGTGCGGGTTGCACCCTCTCAGTCAACAATAAACCGTCTGGTTGCAAATTTTCGAGAACGAGGAGCAGTAAGGAACCTTCCTGGTCCCGGCAGACACCGAACTGTTCACACGGCTGACAATATTCAAGTGGTACAGGAGAGTATTCGGGAGGATCCAGAAACATCAACCAGGTGATCGATATCGGGCCATGTTGCAAAATTTTGTAAGGCCAGCCGTGGAAAACCATCCGCAAATATGGTTCCAACAGGATGGAGCCACAGCGCACACTGCGAGGGCCACAATGACTCTTTTACGCGACATCTTTGGTGAAAGAATAATTTCTCGTAACAGCAATTTTAATTGGCCTCCGCGTTCCCCGGATTTAACCGCTCCAGACTGTTTTCTTTGGGGCTATTTAAAAGGAAAAGTTTATGTTAATAAGCCTAGGACTATTGAGGAGTTAAAAACCAATATTCGAGAAGAAATTAACAACATACCACCGGAAGTTTTGCGAAAGGTCATGGAAAATGTGTTGGAAAGAGCACATTTGTGCGAAGCAGAATATGGCCACCACTTGCGGGATATCATTTTTAATAACTAATCCAAAAATATTCCCCATAAATTTAATGTATTTAAAAAAAAAAAAATTAAAAAAATATCTCTTAAATAAAAAGTTATAAGCAATTCACACCACTTCGGTCTTTCTGGGCCACCTTGTACATATACTCAGGGTTGAAGAAAAAACACATTTCTACATAGCAAATTTTTATTTATTGATAATTTTGCACATAAAATCTCTTAGACATATTATATAAATAAATTAGTTAATGTCCGTATCGGGGACTGATGTGTCCATATTTAACATCGGCTTGGAAACTGAAAATAAACAAAAAAAATCATTGACTTTACATATATTTTTAAGGATAGCGTAAAAATTATGTAAAATATATTATTATGTCTATTGTCTATCTTATAACAATTTTTAAACAAAATATTATAGTCAATATTTTGAATCAACCTCATCAAGTTTTAGCAAATATCTACATATAATTTTATAAGTAAACTTTCTGTGAGTTTAAAATTTAAAAATTTTTACTTCTTAATAAATTCTTAATACATCATCAATGCTTATCAGTTATCACTAACCACTTATTTTTATGGATTTCTCTTTAGCAAAAATATCTCTATAGTACAGAAATATAAAGGAGATTATTTCCTCCTTATTTAGGTAATATTTCAAGATTTAAATTTATTATTCTACATTATGACCAAAAATTAGATAAAGCAAAGCATACCCTCTGTGGTCATCACTGTAATAGTTGACAACTCTCTCAACACCGTTCGGCTGATGGAACGCATAGTTTCCCTTCACGACGTCACCATCTCTGTGCTCTTGTTGAGATTTGATGTCTCCAGTGTATGTGTCCACTACTTTGTAACCGAACTCGTACTTAGGATGCGTCTGAAATATATTTATTACTGTGTTTTATATGCATGATAGATTAATAATCATTTAGGCTTTCTTTTCTTGTCATTCAAAAAAAAATATATGAATGATCGTGAAAGGCTTGTAACTATTGCTGCAATAAAATTAAAGCAATGGGTTCGTTAGTAATTTCTGACATTTAAAATAAGGTTTTTAAAAAGTTTAATTTCTATATCCAACAACTAGGCATTTCAGCATTTCTGTGTTAGAAAATTATCTGAATTGCATTGCAGAATACTTTTATTGAAAAATTAAACTGCTTGATCTCCTTGATAAAAAAATAAAATTACATGATAGTCAATCGCGTGTCCGTGTCCATGGTAATCTCCTACAGGCACGACTACTGGGTGGTCATCACGTTTCGACATACTCTGTTCTGAATACGCCACATGGTGGATGTAATTACCGAAGACGACGGCGATCACCGAAGCGAAACAAATTACCTGCAAACATAAAATAATAATAAAATTCAGGAAAAAAGAGTGTGTGCCGAGCACACGTGTTAGAAGTGAAACTTCTTTGGCAAGTTTCAAAGATATCAAAATAGTCGCCTTATTGCATGATGTGACGGTATTGCCATTTTATGGCAATACCGTCACATCATATTATTTATTTCACGCGACCTGGAAATTGTAGTTTTCACGCGCTTAAAGGAGTTTCACTTCAAAATAATAATGTATGTAACAATAAACATTGAAAAGACACAAAACACTGCACCTGCAAAATGTAGTAAATAATATTTACGTTAATTACCGTTGAAAAGACACAAAAATATATAACACCTGAACAGTATTCAGTTATTGATTTATGCGGTAAATATCCGTGCGAATATCTTCTTGAGGGACACGAGAAATAAACAATTTCCGATTTATTTCTAGTCGCGCACGGTACAGACGATTGTAAAGATATTTGCAGAAATTACACGCTAGTATTGTAAAGGAATACATCGAATTATTTAAAGAACCTCCGTTTTTAAGAAGTCGAGTGAATAATGCAGGAGCGTGAGTCGAATCGCGAGCGGATATCTGAAATTAATATGCTTGCACAAGGCTAAATTAATCTTATATCAAATTACCAATCATTGAGCTCGTTTAAGCATGATAATCTTTGCATTGTTGCATAATATATAGAAGCTGCGACTTTTTATTTTTTTAAATACACGTAATTACTCACATAATCTCGAACGTAAATTTATGTGTACATAATTACAAATAATTTGATTTAACTCATAAAATATTTAATCAACTATATCATACGTTATTCGTTGAAACTTTAGACCGACGCGACGCGATGTCGTTCGAAAATAATTTTATAATATTATTTTAAAATATTTAATTCAGATATTTTGATTCAGAATATTAATTGTCCCCTACATCATCTACGTTAACGTTAACGATAGGTCATGTCCAGGAAAATTAGGTTAGCGTGGCTTGTATTTGATATTTCAACACTGGTTTTGTCCGTAGTCTCTTTGCATTAATTTATCTTTTTAACGGGAACTATGTTATTTTCTTCAAAATTTTACCGTATAATTCCAAATTCACTGCACATAGATTTATTTTCATTATTAAATACATGCACTATACGGCTGAATACACACGATCACGTTTTAAAATGATTCTTATCCTTGCCAAAGAGATAATTAGGTATATTTAAATACTGAATATTATTATTATTATTGTCAAGATAAAATTAATCACCTTTGTAAACATTTTACACGTATTTGGATCCTTCGTGTATATTGAAAATGAAACTGAGCACATCACATCAGATTTACCAATTTTATACGATAATATAGCAAGGTGAGTATCAAATGAGTGATTTCTCCTAATGATCGTTAAGTGTTTATTACCTTAATGACCAATTATTTCTGCAACATTATAAGTTAGGGAAAAGGATCTATTATTCTCTTAGATTATTCTATATAAGGTGGAGTCTTGTAATTGCAACTAAAAATATTGGAGTCATTACTTCATCTCAACATAATTCTATAAATATACGGAAAAAAATATTTCTTAAAAATTTGTGAATAAGTAAATTTAATGCGGATATTATTTCACCGTCATAATCACGAAAAACTGTGAAGAATAAAAAAGTATTTCCAAAAGTTCTCAAAAAGACAGCAATAGTTGCAATTACCCGTCCTGGCGGGTAATTGCAACTAATTGCTTGTTTTACTTATTTTTCTATGTGTGTTTTCTGCGCGTGTATTTTAATAACAAGCTTTGAAACATATTCATAGGATTATGATATCTAGGCTCTTGAAATAAAGACCAATTTCGCAAAAAAATACTTTTTAGCTGTGGGGCGGGATATTGCAACTATTTTCTCAAAAATAGTGATGGGAACCTTATCGTAATTTTATCGACTGCCATGGTAGCAGAATTAAAACTCAGGGATATACTGTTTTATATATATTTTAATTAGAATATATCTAATCACATAACAAATTCTTAATTTATTTAAATTAACGAAACATTTTAAACACAGTAGGTACTTAACAATTTTTAAGTAATGAAAAAGTCTGTTTTACTCTTATTTCTAAATTCTACACTATTTTTTAACTTTATTTGAAACACACTAAAAGCCTTTTAGTTATCAAACAGTCTTATTTTACTCTTCCTTTGAACTCTTTACTATTTTACCTAGCTTCATTTTAATTAATTCGAATAATTAAATTTCAATCAGAATACCTAATCAAATTTCCCAACAGAAGAACTCCAAGTACTTGTTTACTTACATTCAAATATTTGTACAACCTTGTAAGGAAAGATTACCATGTCTTCTTCATTTATCACAGCATCGGGTAATCGTGAGATCACATCTTCTTTTTCTATAATGGAAATACTTATATCAATAAGTCACTGAGTAACAATCATCGAAAAATAACAATCAGGCGTTTTATAATTTAAGTTCAATATCATTGGGTTGTATCGACCTCATCGACATATTTATGTCCACTGTCACATCACTAACATTTTCATACTTCATACTAAAACTGTCATATAATTGCAACTAACCTAAAAATAAAAAAATAGTTGCATTAATAAGACTTTTCATATTTGGTCTGGTAAATGTAACTGCACAGAAAATTCGGAGTAGAAGCATCGTAGAATAAAACAAGCACGTACAAAACGACTTACCGTGGTTGATTAATACACTCCTTGTAAAAAAACCCGCGAAAAACCACAAAAAACAGTATTTTTGATCAAATTACGCACCGCGTGCATTCAGCGCTGGCAATAACATAATTCTGGAATGACAAAAAGCCCTGTCACTCACACAATTCTTGACCGATGAGCGCCATATATATTTTTTTATTAATATTTTTACTAGCAGAACAATATCACGCCTGTTGTTGTGCAGAACAGCAATCCTAGAGGGCGTTATTTAAGATAGTTGCATTAACCAGATAGTTGCAATTACAAGACTTGACCTTATTCATTATTTAGCGCTAGATCACGATAAGGAAAATAATTTAGGGTTCAAGCGGTTAATAAAAATAGTCATAAGTGAAAATTTTATATTTTAGTTGCTAATTTATAATCTAGAGTAGGTATTATAGGTACGGACTAGGGTTTCTAATGTTGGTAGGCAGGAGCTTGGTGGGCTTGTCCCTCACGATGAACGACAGCGTTGAATCTGTAAATAATTTTCTTATTAAAACACATTTTTTCATAAAATTAAGTAACTTCGTTCGGTAATTGGATCATAATATTAAGAGAGATTAAATGCATAAGATGAAACATAAAAGTTATACTTTAGTTCAAAATATTGATTGATATTTTATTTTAGGGAGAATTATGGTAAGTATGAACAATTTAAATTCACAGGAGTTTCAATACGTTTATAAAGAAATATTAGGTAAAATCAAACGCCTACAAGAAATTGTTATCTTTCATTTAACATAGGCGGTTGAATTTGTAACTGCGTTACAGTTTTCTGTTCCTCTAAATTGCTAATAAATATCTTACCTTGCAATAAAATATAAATTTTATTTTATGTAAGGTAATTATAGAGATGTTTGAGAATTTTTACAATGAAACTTTTACCTTATCGCTATAAAAATAATAAAATTAAATACATTACATAAAAATTTAATGAATCTGTTTGTCAGATTTTAAATGTGTCTGGCGCCTGCTCTTTATTTCTAAGAAGCACATATAACTTCAATTATAAGAATGGTAAATTTTAACTTGTAAGTCTTTTCGTGAAGGTTTTACTAATTGTCCATTTAGTACTATGAAACCATTTACCCATTGTGAGCATCAGCGGTGTATTCAACACGTCTGATGGTGCCGTCAGCCTCATGCAGGCTGTAGGAACCACGGACGACGTCACCTTCGCGGCTCTCCTGTTGGGACTTGAAGTCACCGGTGTGGGGGTCCTGTACTCCGTATTCGTAGGAGTAGTGAGCTGGTGCCTGTGGATAAATTTCAGTTATAAAAAAGATTTAAAACAAAAAAAATATACTTAGTGGTAAATAATATAGCGACAAAGTACGAAATTACTGACCTGATGCTCATAGTTTTAATTTTGGAAATAAAAAGACTTTCGAGTTTCAGCAACGGAAATCTTCTACTTTCCGTGTATACCTATCCTTTCTCTTCAGTTACCTTTTATATTAGAACCTTATTTAGAATCTGTTCAGTTCTAAAAAATTCCAAAGATATTCAACTTACACTGTAGTCTTGGTGCACTCGTGCAGCATAATGGGCTACAGGTTGAGCAGCATGTGCGATTATGCTTGGCTGGTGCTGGACGATGTTATGGGAAGATTGCGCATTGCCATAGTATCCATGGTTGTATTGAGCGGCAGCAACGGCCACGGCAGCAGCGAATACGATCACCTAAAACAGAACACTGATTAGTAATTGCTTCCTTTATTATGCACTTATTTGCGTCGGTGCAAATATATTTCTTACTATACTAATCTTATATGGTACAAACCTTGAAATACATTATGGATTGTTAAGTGAACTCAAAGGATTGTAATATCTTAATGATGCATATTCGAGATAACTTTAAGCTTTTATACTTTTTTTATTCGGTATGTAGGTACATGTAATAATGAAAGTATGAAGGAACTGGTTCGACATTTTTTTCGATATTGTATTTGAACCTGCAAGTTATATAATAGTATTTACTTGTCTTGCTATCAGGACGTGGGTTATGGAACTTTTAATTATTATATTCAACATGATCTTATGTAATTTTATTATGCTTTACAATGCTTTGGGTTATCGTGTAGGTATGATAGAAATTGAGACAAGATAATTTTATTAAAAGACATTTAATTATGCATATCGTAATTTAATCTTATTCAGTCTTAATGGTGATGATGAGGCACGATGTGATGAACACCGTATTTAATATCAGCGTGGAATCTGAAAGGAAAAATATTGTTATACACTAAAATAGAAAAACGGAGTCTTTGTTTATATTGCTCATTTTCTATGAATTATGTAATTCTTTAAGTCTTCTTATCGAAATGTAGGTAATTGCCGTTCTGTATTGGTTTCTTACCCGGTGTGATGGTCCCCGTGGTAGTGCACGGTCCTCTGGGAGCCGTCGGGCTGGTGCAGCGAGTAGACGCCCTTCACCACGTCTCCGTCGCGGTTCTCATGTTGGTGCTTTATGTCACCAGTGTGATGGTCCTTTACTTTGTATTCAAATTCATATTTGGGATGAGTCTGTAAGGATATTGAGTTTATTGACATGTCTGTATGTACAAGTACATAATAAATTCTATCATTTGTATGAATCGTACGTGATAATCGTGATGTCCATGGTGTCTATGGACCACTTCAGGATGTCCATCGTGCTTCAAGAGATGTTGCGATGAAAAGGCATGGCCGTATCCTTGATCATACTGTGCTGCAGCTAACGCAGCAATAGAAGCGAAGCAAAGGACCTAGAAATAAAGTACTTTATAAATATCGTCGAATGTATTCGTTTCTATTTCAAGCTTTCTCTTTACGAATATCTTTATTATTTTTCATATTAAAATGCTTAGGTATTTGTACCTTAAAATACATTGTTAGTGTTGTAGGATTGTATTCACGTTTGTTGTTTGACTGATATAGAATTGTGAAAAAATAAAGTTTTTATATCCAATATCCAAGGAGAAAAATATAAAGCAATAATGATTTCTCTGAAACTAATCTCTGTTTAAACCCATGCATGCTTATGATGAAAACCAACACATTGTACATACACTTTCGAATTCTTTCAACACATCGCGTCGTTAAAATTAGATATTCCACTTATTTAAAAGGTTTGGAAGATAAAAATAATTTCATTATTAATTTTTAAACTGCAAAATATTATACAATTACGTTTCTGATGATATAATATATACCTGTAATATATTGTGATGTAACTAGATATAATACAAAATAACAGTGCACAATACATGTAATTTTTCTCATAAATAAATACCTACTGTAATTTCAGAATTACAATGATCAACAAAATTGATTAGACAGGTCCCCACATGGCATGGACATGGCTCGGCAGAGGAAAATGTCAACACACATCATTAGAGTGTTTTTACACCAAGATGTGTTTTTACAAACACATTCCTCGCTACTAATCCTCGCAAATTATTGGTGGAAAAGCAGCCTAGTCATCACTCTATGGGGACCCGCCTATTGTGCTTGTGATGTGAATGACACCTTCAATGGTTGAATCTGCAATTGGAATGAATGACTAGCGCGTTCGTTCACTAAAAAGGACGTTACGGACTTCTACTAACAAATTTTGTGCCTGAACAGCCGTATGATGAATGTTTCTCTTTGCACCTTTATAAAAAAAAATTCTTACTCGCGCCGACGCAAGTAAGACCTATATTCGTTGAATGGTAGGTGTGACCCTCCTCGGTTATGCTGTGGCTTTGGCAACTTCAGTCGCAGGCAAATCTCTCATTTTGCATTTTACATCAACCACGAAATCACGAGCGAATGCTCATTCTACAACAACTATGCCAAATTCTCTTAAAAAAAAATCTCTCATGTAAACAGACGTAGAGCATTCTTTCGTTGTTCTTAGTGCGTTCGAAAAGATTATAGTCAATGTTCTATTACTGAACAACACTGAATACGAGTTTTCGTTTACACTAAAATAATGCTCTTGCTCTAGCTCTAGCTCTATATTCGTTTTGATGTAAATGTACCGTTATAGGAATAATGTATATTGTACTAGATTTCCGCCCGCGGCTTCGCCCGCATTTTCAAAGGAAAACCCGCATAGTTCCCGTTCCCGTGGGATTTCCGGGATAAAACCTATCCTATGTGTTAATCCAAGTTACCCTCTATATGTGTGCTAAATTTCATTGTAATCGGTTCAGTAGTTTTTACGTGAAAGAGTAACAAACATCCATACATTCATACATCCATACATCCATACAAACTTTCGCCTTTATAATAGTATTAAGATTAAGATATCTACTCTTCAGTAAGAAGAAATAAACTAAGTTAAACATGTTAGAATAGTTTTAATTTGTAGCAGCTATATTCGTTAAATAGGCAATAAACGCTCAAATGAATTTAATTTTAATGTTTAAAAATCGAAAAACAAAATTTTTATTTTCGTCGTCGTTCCAACGACGTAAGGGATATAAAAAAATATCCACTTGCAAAAATACCCAACAAGTTGAAAATAAACGGGATTCTTGTCTTTTCCCCTAATTTTGCCGGTGTGTATATTTTGAGGTGATATCAATATTATATATTGTTCTGCCTCTTTGTCTTCAGCGTATGCTTTATTTTAAAACTTAAGTGTTATAAACTTATCCTTATAATTTAAAAACTTAAGTGTACAAAATAAGCACCGAAATAATTTGTAAAAAAAATTAATGAGCTTGTACATGTAAGTACTTATTCTATCACTTATTATGTTAATTCATTATATGTATTATGCTCATAAGGATACACGTCTGTAATTTTTTTATTATTATAGTTGTTGTTGGATTTTTTATAAATTTTTATTCAGTTTTTGACTGTGTTCAGCTTTCAGTTTTACATGAAATTTAACATACACATTTTTTGTTACCTAAAATTACTTTACGTTTGATTTATTTCTTAAGATGTAATCAATTTAGATGTAATAAGAGCTAATAAGACCAGAAATAATGTAAATAGGTACTTTTATATATATTTCTTTTAAATTAAAACAAAACACTTACAACAAAACTTAATTACAACTGTTTTCTAATGGTGATAATGATGAGGATGGTGGGTTTCAAACTTAACATCAGCGTGGAATCTGAAAATAATTAAAACAAACATTAGCTCTTTGTAACATCCTACAAAACAAAAACATCATATTTTAGAATTCAATTAAAATTTATAAGGCGAATCTACACAGAGCGAGCAGTCTTGCCTAGAATTTTCCGCGCGGAGTAACTTGGTCGGTGTAGACATGGCATTATTTTCATTGTTCGAGCCACTACAAAACTTCTTCGCCTAATCACTATAATAAAACTATTGAAAACTATAGATAATATAGATTCTCACCCGGTGTGGTGGTCCCCGTGGTAGTGCACGGTCCGCTCGGAGCCATCGGGCTGGTGCAGCGAGTAGGCGCCCTTCACCACGTCTCCGTCGCGGTGCTCATGCTGGTGCTTTATGTCACCAGTGTGGTGGTCCTCCACTTTGTATTCAAAATCGTATTTAGGATGAGTCTGTAATTCAAAAACTTTAATAATCTATTTCTCCATGTATACATCCATTTCTTAATAAACTGTGAAATACTGTGAAATTGTAAAAAGCTATCTATAGTTACATATTTTAAGTAAGAATTTGTGCGTACATGATAATCGTGGTGGCCGTGATGTCCATAGACTATCTCTGGCTTGCCATCATGTTTGTTGAAATGCTGAGACGAGTATGCATGCCCGTGATCATATTGTGCAGCAGCAATTGCCAATATTGTCATAAAACACAACACCTGAAAATTTTCAAAAATTGTGTTATGGAAGTTTTCAAACAATTAAATGATTTGATAATTTTAATTAGAAATTAAAAAAGGAATTAATTCATTGTCCTCTAGACATATGGTCATCATATTATATCTAGACATATTATAATACCTTGAAGTACATTTTATTGTGGTATATTTTAAAAATCTGTTAAATTTACTAAGGTTGCGTGTTGACTGATACATGTTAGAAATGAATTGCAACTTTTATAGTTATTTTCCAAGGAGAACTAACGAAAATCGATTTCACAAAAAATATGAACTTTTTCTTCGTAAATTTAGGAATATGTAAATATAGGGTTAACAATAAGTCATTCAGGATAGTAAAGTAAAAGTAGGAGACACTATATTTATTTCGATGTTCAAAATTTCTCAAAAATTGAAATTTCTTAAAATTATCTCAATTATCATAATAATATGTCAAAAATTTAATTTAATTAAATAGACCGTATATGTCATGTTTTTGTTGTAAAAAACCTGTAATTGAACAATTAATTATTTCAAACTGAATAAAGTAAAATAAGAATGTGATTCAACCAGTTTTGAAGTTTATAGTATTCTTGGTAAATATTTTAATTATTGAACTGATATGCATTAGTTCTATTGAAAAGAATATATCAAATTATATACCTACTATATCGCACGCTGAGAACGAAAGTGACCTAACTCAAAATTTTGCAAAAATGAGTTATACTCATAAAATGACTCAGAATAAGGTATTCTATCATTTAATAAATCAAAAACTATCCTATGTCACCTAGAAACCGAAAAACACGTATGTTGCGTCTCTTTATAATTTGCGTATTTTAAACGTCCCTCCGCTAAAATAGTGACCGTTTTAGTATTATGTCGGCACGGTGATTACATTTCTTAGTTTTAAAGTGATTTAATCCTGATTGCGGCGTTTTTTTACCGAAAGGTAAGTAAATATTTTGTCAATGTTCTAATCCTAACAAGACCGTTATTCGTATTAGGTCACTTTTGTACTAAAATGCAGTTTATGAATTGTGACTTAAATCATATTAAGTCATTTTTGTATTATCAACTATTCTAAAGGTAACGACATATTTCTCGTTATGCCTGTACTTTATTAAATGCTTTCTTTGTTTAAGTGTATTATGTATAAATAGGCCGTTTTAATAATATTTTGATAAGTTAATTTTATGGCGTATTAAAGTTTATGTCGTTGTTTTAATAATAATTTGTTTAAATATTTATGTTTAGGTCATTATATGAAGAGATTAAAGATGATTTTATATTACAAATGGTTCAAGAAAATGAAAAAGAAAACGAAAAATTCATACCCAAAAAGTTATCATGAAATACAAGAGTTTCCTCGATGAGTGATCATCATCATCTGAGGCTCTACAGCTGCTAGTGGGCCTTGGCCTGGTCCAGTATTTTCTTCCAGATCTCTCGGTCCTTTGTCTGAGTTCTCCAGATTTTCACAGCAATTATTAGATGCCATCCAACCATCGGAGCTTCGGCCCATCTGGTTTTCCATAGAGAAGACGCAGAGGTGCCTTCTTGTCGTCCATACGTGCCTCGTATCCGGCCCAGCGTAAACGGCCTAGTTTTATGGTCTATAAGACATTCGGCTCCTCGTACATTTCATAAAGCTCATGGTTATACCGCGTTCTCCAATGTCTATTTTCCAGCACAGCACCGAAAATCCGTCTAAGGATTTTTCGCTCGAACACCAGCAGGCAATCCTCATTTTTTTGCTCAGGACCCAACTTTCGGACCCGTATGTTAGTACTGGTCTTAGTAGGGTCTTTTATAGCAGTACCTTTATGTTTCGGGATAGCAGTTTCGATCAAAAATATCTTTGAAGGCCGGATCAGACATAATTCGTTTACATATTTCTGCAGATATTTCGTTCTGGTTTGTTATTAATTATGCCAGGTACACAAAGTCACGTACAGCCACGAACTTGACTTGTAGACCGAGCTTTTGGGCAGTTTGGTCTATAGCAAGATATGCGGTAACAGCAGTAGAGGATCACTGCTGGTAGCGTCCTCCCGATCCAGGTCTATATCATTCGCGTATCTCAGTATTTGTATCTATTCGAAAAATAAAGTGCCCGATGTCTCCATTTCTGGAATCTCGGATACATTTTTCTAAGACTATGTTAATCGGAAGGCTGGAGAGCGCATCACCCTGCCTAAGGCCTTGCATTGCCCTAAAAGGTTGCAAGATACTGAATGGATCCGAACGACGCTTTTTTATTTTTTTTAACGTCATTGCTGTGAGTAACACCAATTGTTGTGGAATGTTGATCTCAGTCAACGCTTGGTACAGGAAATTTCGGTGAACATTGTCGTATGCAGCCTTGAAATTCACATTCATTCAAAATAATATGGTGTGTTATGACATTGAACTCAAGTTTTTCAAAATCTGATTAGTAGTCGACCGGTTAGGGCCCCAAGGGCACTGGTAGTCGCTTAGTTTGTCTTCTGTGTATGGAGATATTCAATTGAAAAGGACATAGGCGAAGATTTTATATGCCGTTTAAAAGAGATATACCGTGATAATTCTGGCAATCAAATATGTCACCTTTCTTGTGCTGTACACACCGCTGTAATATATATCCTATGTTACTGCGATGTTCCACTCATCGACCGTATTGGATTATATTAGAAAAACTTAACTATAATTTTTCTTATGTCATTGTTGTGGCAACCCTGTACTTAGTCTGTGGTTCATGTACCTATGCAATGTGTAAGGCAATGTGCTTTTAGAAAGAATAAAGAAAAGTTAACAGGGCGTCGTTTCAGACTACCACACCTGGACTATCAGCTCATAAAATTTCTCCTTAAAGCTATTATTTCAGCATATTTAAGCAATTCCACCGAGATGTAATCAGTTCCTGGTGGCTTATGATTTTTGAGTTTCCTAATGGCCAATCTAACTTCGTCTATTTGTAGGCAGCGAGATATCTGGGATGTTAGTATAATTTTGTATGGCAGAAGGTGTTTCAGCAGTTTCTGTGCTATTTAGCAGTTCTTGGAAGTACTAATTCCATCTTTTAATAATATCGTTCTTACTATTTAGTAGCTCACTATCTTTACTTTTACAAGCTGAGGTAGGCTGAGGGTTTGAAATCTTTCTTACATCTATTAGTTTGGCTGTAAAAGTTTCTCGAGTCCTTCGTTGAGAAACTTTTAGCAATCTCTTCAAGTCATCAACACATTTCTTCTTCTTTCTCTTGTGTAGTTATTTTTTTTCCTTCGTCGCGCTTTATGCTCTCTCTCGTCTGCAAGTGTAGGTCTGCTGTAACGATAGGTATGCTTCATTCTTTTCGTTAGTAACCTTTTGGCATTCGGCCACTTGTTTCTGCATCGTATCTCATTACCTAGATTTTCACTCGCAGCTGTTAGTAGAATTTTACTTAGTACTTCCCAGGATCTTACTTGCGTTTTGTTCGCTATTTATCTATCTGCTCTGAGCCAAAATTTTTATATAAACTTTCACTTTAAGAGGTGCGAAATAAATCTATACCTACTACATAGTATAAAACAAAGTCGCTTTTTCTGTTCCTATGTCCCTTTGTATGCTTAAATCTTTAAAACTACGGAACGGATTTTGATGCGTTTTTTTTAATACATAGAGTGATTAAATAGGAAGGTTTTAGTGTATAATTTATTAGGTTTGAAACAAAGTAGGCGAAGCCGCGGGCGGTAAGCTAGTAATATTATAAAGAGGAAAGGTTTGTATGTATGTATGGTTTTCACGCATAAACTACTGAACCGATTTTGATGAAATTTGGCACAGATAATATTTAGACATTGATAAAGAACATAGACTACCTTTTATTGCGAAATATGTACCACGGGCGGAGCCGGGGCGGACCGCTAGTTCCTAAGTAACTAAAACTGCACTATTGTATTACTTTTTTTAATTAATTATACTGAAGTATAATTTTTTGTTGATTAATAATACCAATATTAGAGTTGATTGCCCATAGGTATTAAGTAAATAGTAAAAATTAGTCTTGAAACAAACAATAAATATAATTTCTTAGTTAACATTTGGTTTCATTAGACTACTTTCCATTAATATTTTAATACTAAGTTGACATAATTCAGGTTACGTCCAAATGCATGCATAGAACAAAAATACTAAAGTGACTCATTCCCAAACTAGTCAAAGATGATTTACAAGTTTTCAGTACTAAAGTGACGCAATATCTAATGGTAATTTTTAAAAAAAGATAAAAAATATTTAAATTTAATTTAATTTATTTTTTATGGATTGTATGGGTGGACAATATCCTCTAAAATGATATCAGACTTTAATATCTTATATAACTTTGCATGCGAACAAATTATGACATGATTTGTAAATAGTTCTGTAAATTACGAACACTTTTTTGATGATTCCCAAAAAACACGAATTTCGTATTAGGTCACTTTGGTTCTCAGCGTGCGATATATTTCGAATTCTCATCTGCACTCAGTAGGACAGCTTACAAGTGACGGCATAGTGCTGAATCTTATTATTTTATGCTCTTATATCGTTCTAGATAGGTCACCTGGTGTGTCAAATGACCTATAACTTTTTCAACATGGGCCTGTAGTCTATATATTTTGCAGTGAAATTTTTAAATTCAGTTAACGTACGCAGTTATTTAGTATTCCTCTTATTTTTAAATAAATATTTGTGTACAAAAAAATTAAGCATATTTTTCAATTCACCACTGCTCCAATCGATGAAGAAGAAAGATGTGAGGAAACCGGCATGTCCTAGAATCAAAAGTTTGACTACATGTGTAATCTAGCAGCCCGCTCAGAATGTGAGTGTCTGAAAGCTCTATGAGGTTTCAGGCACTCTACATTACAAGATTTAACATTCCAAGATTCTGTTCCTGTGGAGAGGGAATAAATAATAAATAAATAATTGTTTATTTTCCACCATTATTTGCTTCATACATTTAATGACCCAGGCTCCTAATATATCTAGTTATTAACAGATTTTAAGGAGCCTGTGTTCACACTGAATGGAACTAGGGACACACACTGGAATGAATATAATATGTATGTGTGTGAACATCATCGTCATCATCAGCTATGGGACGTTTACAGCTGGACAAAGCCTTCAATATAGTCATATTTGTGTGATAACGATGATAATTTTAACGGTGTAAATTCATGCATGTTTGTATGGGCGTTATTAGTTCGTTATGTAAGGCCATTTTAAGGAATAATATATGTTTCCTAACTTTTAAGTACATACATCGTAAAAATGCTAATTTTTGTTAACATAACATAATATAAAGACTACATAAATGCATTATAAAATGCAAATTATTATAAGATCAATTGATTATCGTTTTTCTGACTAAATAAACAGCTTTAATAGGTGTAACGTAAATTGAGTATCAACATGCAATATCAGTTTATTAATATTTTAACTAAGATATTTTTCTTGAGCAATATTTTTAGTGTAACATAAAATTTCTACACATGTTGCCGTTTATGCTTGTATTATCGAGTGAAATCACTTTACCTTGATAATATCGCATCGTCTATCAATATAAAACTCTGGAAGTTTACAACCATGCATTAGTTGACTACTGAACTTCCATTGAATATCAGTAAAATAGACGATAAATCGAAAATGTTTTCAAAGGTATAGCATATAAGCCAGTGTTTCAAGACTATTGAAATTAAAAAAAATGTTAAGTAAATTAAAAATAATCATATTTTATAGGTTCTATACTTTACGACCCTATTTGCCGTGGTAGCCATGGTATCGGCGCAGTACGGACACGGCTACGGGGAAGCGCACTCATCCCAACACTTCATCAAACACGACGGACATCCTGAAGTGGTTCACGGACACCACGGTCACCATGACTACCATGTAATGTTTCTCAGAATATTTAGGTAGCATTTTTCTTCAATATTAAGCGATTGACCTATATATTTTTTTTTCTATAGACCCATCCCCATTACCATTTCGACTACAAAGTGGAAGACCACCACACCGGTGACATGAAGCATCAGCATGAGGACCGGGATGGAGATGTGGTGAAGGGCGTCTACTCGCTGCACCAGCCTGACGGCTCTGTGAGGACTGTGCACTACCACGGGGACCACCACACTGGGTGAGGACCTACTAAAATAATAAATCAGATAATCCTGAACACACTATTAGCCATCCCATAAATGTATTATGTGTGTCTAATGTCTTTGTTTTTTTGCAGTTTCCACGCGGATGTGAAATTCGGAACTCATCACATTGTCCCTCATAAACATTATTATTGAATATTGTAACAATTCTACCGAATAGCAATAAGTGTTATGTTTGTGTACGTTACTTAATAAATAAAGGCATTAACAAAGTTTGAGTTTTTCTTTCAATTTAATACTTCTTAAGATCCTTGATGTTTTAATAACCACAAACGTTATAAATGATCACTACAACATTGTCTGTTATTGTTCGAATTAAAAAAAAATACTTGGTGATATTATTACTGCTATCCTATCCTAACTTTAACTTTAAAATAAATATTTCATATAGTACCTATTTTCATAAGAAGTTCTTGTTCCTATACTGTTCTTCTTAATAAATTAATAAGAGTACAGTGGGATTTTGTAGTTGAATTTTGTATTCAGTTGAGTAGTAAGAAGGCACCTCAATCAACATTTAGTTAATTACTTAAATGGGAAAGCGCATTTATTTTTAACAATATTTGTCAATTTACACATGGTGCGTTACAGCATCTCAGAATGAATTCATGTAACCTTGATTATTTTCAATGCGTTATCTTATTTAATTGATTTTATAATAATCAATGATAGTAAGGGAAAGCACATAAATCACGTATAAGCTCTTATACAAATGAAATTGAAATGAAATGGACACCCAAACTATTGGACTCTTGACTTATTCATGTTCACGTGTAGCGTGTGAATAGGTGATTTAAATAAAAATTATTTTGAATGGCAACAACGCACGCTTGTTGGGCGAGAGAATATAGTAATTTGTATATTAAATTAGCGACCCTCCCCGGCTTCACACTAGTGCAACGCTGACATCTATGTCCCTACATTTGAAATATCTATGGGAATTTTAATTTTAATTTAAAAAACCGGCCAAGTGCGAGTCGGACTCGCGCACCGAGGGTTCCGTACAAACCTGCAATTTTTTTTTTCACGGGTTAAAGGCAATTAGATCTAAGTATTTGATATGAATTTCAACTTGATAGCTCTACGCGTTCATGAGGAAAAAAGTAATAAGTTTATATTTATTAAAAAATAAATATATATTTTGTAATGTAACTAAGAATTTAAGGTTTTCGGAATTTTTCCTTTATGTGTGCTATAAAACGTTGCTTCATGCCAAATTTCAAGATTCTAGGTCGACTGGAAGTAACCTTTAGGTTTTGATTCCCTTGCGAGTACTTGCGAGTTTCAAAATATGCAGCTTAAATTGCTGTTTCTTTTGATTGCGTTGACATAGAAGTTTGATTTTGTTACCACTTAAAGGTATTATAGACCTGAGTATTTGGTATGAATTTCAATTTAATACCTCTACGCGTTTATGAGGAAATAGGTAGTAAGTTTAAAATTATTAAAAAAAAAATATTATGTGATGTAACTAAAAATTTATGGTTTTCGTAATTTTTCCTTTATCTATGCTATAAGACCTTATAAGACTTCGTACCAAATTTCAAGATTCTGAGTTCACGGGAAGCACCCTGTAGGTTTTGATTCCCTTGCAAGTGCGATTTGCGGCATAAACGGCTGTATCTTTTGATTGCGTTGGCTTAGAAGTTTGATTTTTTCACAGCTTCAAGGGACAGTAGACCTGAGTAATTGATATAAATTTCAGCTTCATACCTCCACGCGTTCCTGAGAAAAAGGGTCTTGACAGACGGACGGACGGACGGACGGACAGACGGACAACAAAGTGATCCTATAAGGGTTCCGTTTTTTCCTTTTGAGGTACGGAACCCTAAAAAACATGATTTACGAGCCAGATTGATCTTTATAAAATGGACAATATATTTAAGGTACATCATTTTTAAATAAGCCATTTTTTCCCGTAATATGTGAGAGTAGAGTCCCATATCCCCTAGCGGGGTATGGGGCAGATGCATTATGCATGCATCTGTTTCACTGGTCGATTTTTATTTAGGGACAAGGAGGTTATCAGCCTTCTATGTCCTGCCAGACCGAGAATTTTTTTTCGTCTAAGCATATATTTTAATGTATGCACTCATATTATCTAAGTACCCGATACATTACAGTTTGTACCGTACAGTTTGATGATACTTCTTTGCTGATAGTGTAGAAGTTCGATATAATAGTACTACTTCATACTACTGTTATTACAGTCAGCATATTGGGCGATGGAATCATTGGCGATAAAATGAAGATGATGTTGTTGATAGGAAAAAATAAAACGAAAAAGGAAATCATCAATCGGCCTGAATGGCTAGTTTTAGGAAAGGCCTATGCCCATTAGTCGACAGAAATAAGCTGACTGTAGGAAAGTTCAATGAAACGGTTTATTTTGTGAATTTTTTCTCTACATTTTATATTTTTATATGTATACCTATCACGACAGTAAAATCCGAAAAAAAAAAGCGATTATTATTGAACAAAAAAGGTAAAGGTAAAACTATATGAAGTCAATATGTCTATATTATATCAAGATAGCAAGAAATCATCTATTACCATTTATCGTTTTGAAAAAACTTTTCTACTCGAGCTAGATCGGTTTATTATTTTTATTCCTAACTCCCGCCCTGAGACAAAGGTAAAGGTAAATGTTAAAAATATGTAATGACGATTCGGAAGTGCTTCTAAAAGAAGTCTTTGAATAAATAAATGAATGAGTTTGAGTTTTATGTTTGAGTTAGACCCTCAAGGAAGAGGAGGTTCGGAATCCCTATTAACAAATACTGTGTTATCTTAGCACCTTACTTATGATAGTGACTGAATGTATTGCCGCTTGTTTTTGCAATATTTGTATGTTGATGTTCGCGTCTAATTTATCTATGTACTTAATTATACTTTTAGCAACGGTTCCAGTTGCTTTTATCGTGACAAAACCAAACGTTTATCTCGAGAAAAAAACAGCGCCAAAAGTGGTTTATCGCAGATAAAACCAAAACTAAGTAATTACACAAAATGCTCTGACAAATATCTTGCAAATGTTTTAATATAATTGTTTATGAAGTAAAATCATAATAAGTATTACCATGTCAAGTAGAAAACGTAAAAGTGTGAAAATTAGAGCTAACTTGGTGATTTTTTTTTATCGAGTAAATTTTAATATTTTATGTTTTTGATTAAACAGAATCGTTGAACATATCATCTAGTTTGATATATATTTTATTTTTTAGATTTGGTCTTGAATATTACACGTATCATCTAATAGAAGATTGGTAATTTTGCTTTATACGCACCCTTAAGACAGTAGCAATAATTGTCTTAAGGCAACACCTGGAGAACACCCCAGAATACTACGCAGAATACGTGCGTGATGCGTGATGAGTGTATAGTGAGTGTATAGCATAAGTAATACACCGTGGAATGTCAATACAAATCAATAAAATATTGATAACTACTTATAAATTCCCTTCTAAGTTTATTTATGGGAAGCATTGTAGTCAATTCTCAATTGATAATATATATAATATTCTAGAACCTTGTTATATATTGTTAACTATAACGAGAAATTTCCACACACGTTGCGGTTTATACCTAAATTATTAGCAGTGAAATCAAAGTTACCTTGATTGTAGATATCGCTTTGTCTAACGATATAAAAGTCATGAATTTTTTCCTCATGTATCAGTTATCTAGTAAAATTTCATACAAACTTTACTCTGATAACAATATTATCAATATGATTGCAAAGGTATTTTAAATTTTTTGTATTTATTGTAGTTTATAGAGGTCAAATCAAATTTAAGTAATAAAAACGTGGAAGTTGTCCCCTATGACCCAAACTAATAATCCTTTACAATAATTTAATTCAACTCTCTGCAGGTTATTTGTTTCACAACCATGCTTGCCTGGGCAGCGGCGCAGTACGGACACGGCTACGGGGAAGCGCACTCATCCCAACACTTCATCAAACACGACGGACATCCTGAAGTCGTCCACGGACACCATGGTCACCATGACTACCATGTAATGTTTCAAGTATTATTCTGCTTCATATTACTTATATACTTACTTTAAATTTCTGTATCTAACATTTTATTATGTTTATATCTAAACATTCTTTCAAATAATCCTTGTTAAATATTGTGTCTAAATAGGAAGTAATTTTTGTTCTATAACTTTACAGACCCATCCTCACTATCAATTCGACTACAAAGTGGAGGACCATCACACCGGTGACATCAAGTCCCAGCATGAGGACCGCGACGGAGACGTGGTGAAGGGCGTCTACTCGCTGCACCAGCCCGACGGCTCCGAGAGGACCGTGCACTACCATGGCGACCACCATACCGGGTGAGAATCACTAAATACAAACACTAGTATTATTTAGTTGAAAAACAATTGAAAAATACTAATAAAGTTCATCTTCTTTTTCTCTATGGCTTTCTCCATCGTTATAATGTTTTTAACAAACCTTTTTCTTTGCAGTTTCCACGCTGACGTGAAATTCGGAACGCATCACATCGTCCCACACAAACATCATTATTGAATTTCGTAATAATCGTACAAAATATCAATACTTGTTTTGTGTAAAAGACTGTATTATTACTTTTGACTACTGTGTTATTAAAATTGTATGTTAAACCAGAAATGTGTTCTTTAGTTTCATTTAATAGTATCTATACCGACATACCCCTTATTGAAAGAAAGTAAAATTAAAATTTCTTATGGGAGGCCCGTGTCCCTGCAGTATGTAGGGAAAATACAAAGTTAAAAATAAAATAATAATTACAATAGAAGTTTATTCATTGTAAGGGAACATAGATTTACATGTTTGTTTTTGTTATGTATGAAAAAATTATAGGTATAACAATAAATTATGAAACTTTGTGTATAAGTGAAATATGAGTCTTGTTTAATTTAATTCAATTGGATTCGGAAACGTTTTTAATTTTCCGGGGTTTATGATATATTTTAGATTATATATAAAAACACACGTAATAAGACATTGACATAAGACATTAGTAACTTATTAGTTTAGTTCATTTGGTTGTTTATTAAGACTATTATAGGTATGTTATTTTAACCATACATTTCCGTATCGCACCTTCTTTTTCAATATTATATTAACCCGGCGTCATTGTGGTAGAAAACAGATACGCGAACGTTGAGGTAGGTCAATATTACCCATATATTTTATAGTTGTTATTTATAAACTTTTTAAGAAAATTAGTTTTCTGTGTTATTATTATAGGTTATAGGTATTCTGGTTTTGATAATATAAAATAAAAATAATAATTAACCAACGTTTTATTCACTTTAATCAACTTTGGCATAAACTCATAAAAATAGGAACAAAATATAGACATCTTACGTTTTCATGTCATTACTACGCTATTTACCAGTAATTTTGGTTACAAATAGCATTTTTATAAACATAAGTCTAATATATTAGAAAAAAACTTTACCAAAGCTAATTAGAATCTTCGTTGTAAATGAAATCAATACAGAAAGACATGATGCGTTCAGGACAAATAAATTTCGGGCAAGCTAGACAAAAATGTTTTGTTTTACTATTTTTCTTTTCCGAACACACTTAACATCTTTTGTGGGAATTGCAGGTGGCTCCTCTGATGATCCACCAATAAATTCTCTGATTCTTTTGCCCATTTGCCATTGCTATCGATCAATTCCTGGCGAATTTTCAAATGTTCTAAGACCAGAGCAAGTTTTTCAAAAAATTACGTCGCTTATCGTTTGGTTTGTTTTTATTTATGCGATCTATTATAAGCGCATTAATTCCTGTATGTCCAACATGGCATAAAAATTGTCAGGGGCCAACTTTTGGAGTTACGACTCACATCATAATATGAGGTGCAAAGATCATCAGCGACGTCAACCCCATATTTAGTTTTATTGTAAAAGGTATTGAATACGGGTTTTCGCTTTTCTCCGCTTGAAACACACTCCACACTCTAACATGATCCTCTTCTTCTACTTCATCATCATAATAAGGTAAGTCGGAGTCAGACAAGAGTCTAAACCCGCCATGATACGTGATATTTTCTATTCTATCCGTTTATAGTACCTATTTTATAATAAGTACCTGTTGGACAAACAAAAACATTAAATTCACTGAAACAAGCAAAAAAAATGTTTGCAGACACCAAGAAATCATACACAACAGTAAAAATCGATAACTTAGCCATGGCGCGAAATTGTTACATCAATTGTGAGGATGGGTCATATTTACCTTTTTCGAAAATACACGCGTGTAGCTCCCAGTACACTCGACGTCGAAAGGATTTCACTTCCAAAACGTTTAATGTACATTATTAGCTCCAGCTACTACAAAGAACAGCACAATCGTGCACGTAATTACAAAGATATTGTAAATTATAAACAAGCCGGGTCATTTTGACCCAACCTCAATAACGCCGGGTTAAGAAGAAAATGAAGAAAATAGCTATAATACAAAAAATGAACCGAACAGATCAAGTTATGTGAACTGTGGACTATTTTACGTACATGGCTAAACTTCGGAAAATATAAAAAGATACCATACAATTTACCGTAATTCCGTTTGTTATAAAATTATTCTACCGATATTAACATTTTAGTTTACCTAAGAGCACAAAATATGGAAAACTTGTACACCTTTATTTTGCCTGTAAAATCCGCTGTCAATGGATACTGAACGATTAATGAAAGAAGAAAAGTGTAGAGCGCAGTTTATACTATCATCATTCCTATTCAGTTTGTAAATTATCTTTTAACTTGGTCAAATGTTGGAGAAAGGTGAAGAAAACAAGAAGAAACTTCAAAATATGACTTTTTGCTTAGATGATATATGTTCTTGTCCTTATCGAGGGCGTGTGTTTGGAGAGTATCAGCGATAGCTTTTTAAATACCAAATTGTCAAAAGAGTCTCCGGCAGAAAGAAGGGGTCTTCATAAGGATGCGTGTGAAATCATTTGAATAAAATTGTGATCATTAATATTTTAACTAAATGTTATCTCTTTTATTTGCTTGCCTTTTCGATTTTTTTCTTTTACATAATATCAGAGAAACTGGCTAGAGTTTGGGATGACTCGAACAAAAAAATGCAAGTTATTATGAATATCACTTAAAAATATAGTTACTTATAATAATTGAAAGCGCACTACTTTATTATTATAACTCAAAATGACATGACACTAGAAAATTATAATATATAAGTAATATAGATAGATAATATTATAAATGCGAAAGTAACTCTGTCTGTCTGTCTGTTACTCAATCACGCCTAAACTACTGAACCAATTTGCATGAAATTTGGTATTGAGATATTATGATACCCGAGAAAGGACATAGGCTACCTTTTATTGCGAAATATGTACCACGGGCGAAGCCGGGGCGGACCTCTAGTATATAATAAAGATAACAATATTTCTACGTTTATAACTAACTCCTTGCCGTCGAGCAAAAAGAGAGCGATGAATGTAACTGCTGATCATTACCAGTAATAGAACGCACCTATTATTTTTAATATTATATAAGTAGTTATACAAAATTATAAAATAATGTAATTGTTAAAATTACTATCACTACATAGTATAAAACAAAGTCGCTTTCCCTGTCCCTATGTCCCTAATCTTTGAAACTACGACACGGATTTTGATGCGGTTTTTTTTAATAGATAGTGTGATTCAAGAGGAAGGTTTATATGTATAATAACATCCATTAAATAGCGGAGAAGTACTGTTATTTTTGAGGTTTCTAATGTGATGTCGTAAAAAATTACATTTTTTCCGCTTACATTGCAAACGCAGGCTGAACCCTACGAGTTTTATCAAAATAATGTACTAAGTTTTATACACATTGAAAAGGTCTACAGAAAAGTCCGGGATGGTATATGTCTATCTCGGATAACCCACAATAACTTTTTTTTGTCATTTACTTTTTACGACAAATAATGGCTAATTTTCGAAGCGATTTTAACCAATACAGCATTAATCCTTAACCAATTAAATACCTTGAATACATTGTTCATTTAATATAGATCTATATGGCCCTTTACATATGATTTAAGTGAATATTTTCGAAGATATTACAGATTTAAAAATTGCGGGACGTAGCGTTTGCGGCGGCCGGCCGCCCGGCTATATATTTTATACCCGTGCGAAGCCGGAGCGGGCCGCTATGTTTTTATATACAACGTTCACAGTTTTTCTGTAGTGTATTTAGTATCAGCATTGCACCCGTGCGAAGCCGGGGTGGGTCGCTAGTTTAGGTATAAAATGTAATATACAGTGTGGAAATTTTCGATGCGTCCTGGAGGGAAACTTGAAATACTGTACTGAAACATTCCTTTATTTTTAAAAAGAAATAGAACTGCATTCATATTCAGATATTCGAAAATTCACTTGCATCGACCGGGAATCGAACTACCTAAAACTAAATTTATTATTATATTATAGTACGTACGTTTTTAAGCATTTTATTTATCGAGCGACTATGAAATTAACACATAATAACGTTAATCTACATAAATTCAAGTATTTTATTTATGTACATAATTAAAGTGATTAAATTACTCATAATAATCGACATAAAGCGATACAAAATGTAAGAAGGCTTTAGATGTCACTCGGTTATACAAAATATGCATCACAAAGAATCAGTTTTGTAAGATGTTCTAACAAAATCCTAGATAATAGAGATTACAAATATAAATTAAGTATATTATATGATGATGAGCCTCATTAAAATATATAATTAATTACCGAAGCGTCCACATGAAATTTCAGATCTTATACGATATAGACATTTTCTTGAGTAATAGGTATCTGAAGTGTAGCAGAAAATTTGTACACATGTTGCGGTTTATACTTAAATTATTAAGAGTGAAATCAACGTTACCTTGATTATATCGCTTTGTCTATCGATATAAAAGTCGTGAAAATAATTCTCATGCATCAGTTCAATAGTTACCTTTAATACAAAGGAGTACTAAAAATTTAATTCTTAAGAAAATGTACACAAAGGTAAATTTTTTGTTTTTTCTTTTCCTATAAAAAAAAATATTTTTATTTTGAATCAAAATGAGTAATAATAATTAATCTTTTCATATTCATTAGGTGCTCTGTTTCACAACACTGCTCGCTGTGGCAGCGGCGCAGTATGGACACGGCTACGGGGAAGCGCACTCATCTCAACACTTCATCAAACACGACGGACATCCTGAAGTGGTTCACGGACA